>PVKM010022968.1:0-21468 GCA_004027735.1 Carollia perspicillata | reverse complement strand
CCATGAAGAGGATCCAGGCAAAGTAAAAATGCAAGAAAAGATCAAAGACCCATGGCAACATGGGGAAAGGAAAATTGCAGTAGAGTAGACTTCCCCTATCCAACAATCCGAGTCAAGGCACCAAAAGATGTTACTGAAGCCTAGTTCTTCTCATTGACCCAGTAAAGAATTACAGATCAGTGGGACAAAAGTGGATGAACAGAAGTTTTATTACTGTGTCCTGAAGGGAGAGAACCAGCCTGCTGAGTGGCAAAAAGGGCCCAAGTCTTTTGAATCTGCTGCCTTAAATACAGATGTGATTATAGGATTAGCACAAGGGAGGGATTCTATATTGATTGACAGATGCTTTGGTCTTATAAGTTTAGTCTCTCCTGTGCATGCCCTCTCCCATGATTCTCCTTGACTGCTCATTTGGGTGGTGGGGGGAAGGGGTAAAACTAGCAATGGAATTCTGCTAACAAGGGCAGTTAACTGAAACTCTTTCAACTATTTGCCTTGGGTCCACAAGGGTGGTGGCTCCCTTCCTCCTTCCTCCAGCTTCTCATTTCTAACTGCTGCCTAAAAATGCCAACATTGAAGCTTGTGTTAGCAAAGATGTTTTTAAATGGGTGCTGCTGTATAATAGTGATGGGTACACAAAATAATGTGAGAGTAATTTGTTAGCACTTATCAAAGTTTAAATGTGTATTTAAAATATAATTTTATTCCAAATAATCTATCCCAAGGAAATACATATGCATAATGCTATAAATACATAGGTTTTGTTGTGTATTTTAAACTATTGAAAAAATAGAAATAACTGAATATACATAAAAAGAGAGTTGTAAATAAAATATAAAGTATGAAATATCATTAAATGCTATGTAAGATATTTTTAAAAAGCAATAAGCCCATATAATTATTGAGAACATACTCCAAAGCTTATTGTTAAATGAAAATCATGTCACAGAACAACACATGTATTATGGTTCTATGTGTGTATATATATCAAGAAGCCTCAGCCTGGATTATAAACAAGCATATCTCTGTTGAGGAAATTGAGAAATGTGGTTGATGAGAGTGTGATTTGTAGAATTTGTTCTACATTACTTTGTATGGCTTGAATTTTTCACAGTGATGATTTATTCATGTGCTATTTGTATAATAAATCATCAGTATCAAAACAACAACAGAGGATTAAGCCTTCTAAAGAGATTGTCGTAAAGAGAAGTGAGCTTGGAGGAAAGAGAAGGTGTTGACTCTCTGGAGAGAAAGTGAGAGATGAAAAGTTAAAAAATAAGAACAAACAAGGGCTGAAAATTACTAATGATATTTTATTCTAAATTCTGCATTGCACTATTCTCAAGTCTAAACTCACAGTAGTATATGCAATAAATATTAATGGTTTCTGATATTAGTATAGAGCCTTAATGTTTAAAAAAATGAGGAAGAGGCTAAGTATATTTAACAATAAAAGCTGAAGAAAACTTTGTCTGAGAGAAAAAATAAATGAATCTTTTTACATTCTGAAATTTGCATATCTTAAGGTTCAGAACTTTGATTCAGTCCTTTATTTCCTTATCAGTTTCAAAAGAGAGAAATATTCTGAAATATTCACTTTTGTTTTCACTTTCTTAATATGAAATTCTAAAAATTGACCACTTTAAGATTTAAGACTTTTAAGGATCAACCATTAGAATTATCTAAAACATTTTTTAAAAATCAAAACTATGATTCTACTTCATGCTTCAAGCAATCTTCTTGAAAGTGAAAAAATATAAAGTGTATGTAAAAATAGATATTATAATAGTTGCTGTCTAGAATAAAGACATTTAAGACAGTTTCAATTAAATTGCACTCTTTCAAAAGGTGTCTCGTGTATCTGAAGCAAATTGGAGTCTGTCTGATATGAAGGTGTTCTAAAGAGTGCAAAGATTATTTGAGGTGAAATGACTGGATCTGAGCCAATGAAAGTCTTTTGATTGCCTGAGGGAGAATGCATGAAAGCATTTATATGGGAGAATACTTTCAGAGTTGAGCAGTTAATCTAAATACACCAATCACATTTTCACTGACAAATGTTGCTAATAACCTGTGTGAAGAAAAGCTCTTGACTAGTGAAGATCTATTCAGTAAACATTGAAAAAGCAGCCATTAAGCTTAAGTCTGGGCTTGACTAGTCAACAGCATGTGAAAATGAACTGCACCGCTGGACATGTGCCTGAAGTTTTCCCATCTCTTTTCTAAAGCACAGCGTATTACCTGTATCTCAGCATCGGACTGAAGGTTTCTGTAGAATGATATCCTTCTATAACTTTATTCCTTTCATGAGGAAACGTTAACGATATTACCATGAAATACTTAGTTAATTTAAACTCTCTGAGAATTATCTTGCCTTCTGAAGTAAAAAAGTACTCATATACATATGCTATGAATATCCCAACATTTTAGAAATATTTAACACTACAATTGTTTTTATCTTTAAGTAATCAGATTATAAGTGACTTTTTTTTCCTTCTTTTCAGGTTCCCAACACATTTGCAGATGGTACACATTACTTTTACATCAGAAAAAAATGAGTAAATAGAAATGATCCTTTTAAATAAAACATTCTAATATTGTGAATTTAAAAGTTTTGATGAGAGAGGAACATTCTCTTACCAATATGAATCCAAACTACATTGCTTAGTAATTGAGTATTGGAAGTGTATTTATAGGAATGTGTGAATTTTATGTCACTTCATAATACTTTTCCATATGAAGCACTTACCTGCATCTTTTATGCACCCGAATTTGCCCTCTGTTGGCAATTTTATTCTATGAGCATTATTATGGACTGAATATCTGTGTCCCTCTCAAAATTTATATGTTGTAACCCTAATCCCCAATGTGATGGTATTGGAGATGAAGTCTGGTAGATAATTAATGTTAGATAAGATCTTAAGGAAGCAGCCCTTATGATGAAATTAATGCCCTTATCAAAAGAGGTAGAGATATGAGATCTCTCTCTCTCAGCCAAGTAAAAATACAAGATGGCTGTCTGCGACCCAGAAAGAGAGTTCTCACCAGGAACTGAACTGATTGACTGGCAGCATGATCTTGGACTTCCCAGACTCCAGGCTTGTAGAAATAAATGTTTGTGTGCAAGCTACGCAGGCCGTGGTGATTTGTTGTAACAGCTTCAGTTAAGACAGCACTATAGCCTCTTTCTTTCTAACCTCTAATATCTTCCCTTTATCCCAGAACTACAAGCCACTGAAGATTTGGCAAAATTTGTAATTGAACTTGACCTGGAAGCCATAATCTTGTTACAGTAATCAATGCATTATCGGACAACATTACATAAAAACTTTCATGCCAAATAATAAATTGAACATCATTGCCACCAAAATATCAGGGAGGAAATGTGGTGTTATGGAAACCATATAAAATTGTGGACCAAAGAAAATGTGATCTGTGATGTTTTAACAGCTATATGACCTTAAGAAAGTCACTGAAACATTCTTATCCCCAATTTCCCCATTTGTGAAAGAGAAGAATGGATTAAATAATAAGTAAATTTTCTTCAAGCTTTATAATTCTGTAGTTTTCTCCATGTAGTTAAAAAATTCTCAGTGTCAACAAAATCAACAGGAGAGAAAATTTAGAAGTATCTTCCAGTACTTCTCTGGCAGTCCATTTCATGTGACCAAAACAAAGTATCATGAAAAATTAAGGAGTGTAGTCTAATATTTCATTCCGCATGTCATAGTGTGTACTTGTGTCTACATGTGCACCAAAAATTTTATGTAAGAATTTATTTAAAAAGGAAAATATACAGTCTGGGTTATAAAGGAACCTTATTTCTCTGGACTATATATAAAAATAAGACTTGATTTTTATCTTTACCTCCTGCTATGACATATTATATTAATTTGTGGCATCTGTTATCTGTCACATTATTTTTGTTACATTATTATTTAATTTATGGATTGTAGAAATACATGTCTTAAGGAAAATTTCTGCACAGATACTTAATTCCTTTTTATTTCAACTTGTTAAGATATAACTTCATAAAATATTTCTTAAAGATGGTAGCCTTCAAATTGCTCTCACTTTCCTGAGCCACCATGGAATATAAAGATTTTATTTTATATACATATAAAAATATATATATAATGAAAAGTCATTGTGCTGTTTTTTGTTAATTTTATTTTTTATTTGTTTTGTTTTTCCTAACTAACTCTCTGTTTGTAAGCAAGTATAGTCCATGACACACAAGCCAATGATGTCAAATGTCCAAGCCAAATGTCCACACACATAACAATCACCAAGCATTTATGTTTTCCTCAATGACTATACCACATGTCCATGAACAATCAATTTGAGCAGTAAGTAAATAGATAAAAAGCAATGGTTCAGAAAATAATATGTAATTGTTGGCTGTCTGCATGGTCATAGTTGATATTATAACAAAGATCTACATAAAGCATCCCTCAGTCTGCAAAGAACCACAACTGTAACTGACAAAAGATACTCCAAAGTATCTGCCGCGTGGTCCACCAATGCTTCCCATGTGGCCCGAAAAATAAATGATGCTCAATACATGATTTTTACAATGAAAAATAGCAACTTTTTGTGAATACAATTTTATAATACCAAATGATAAATTCAATAAGGAGTTAAATGACAAAAACTACTCATCTTCATACTACATTATCAACTATTCTGTTTACCAATTGTATCTCTTCTCTCGTGTCTGCAGTATGATTTCTGATGATATTTTAGTGAGATTAAAAAAGTAAAATAGTTCAATTCTTGACAGTTCCTAGTATGACTGTTCAATTTACTCTCCCTTTCTGATGTATTTCCTAATGAATTTGTTTGAAGGCAGAATAATTAAACTTGGGGAACTGTTTTATTCTTCTGTTTCAAGTTTGGAGAGTGAAACTTTAAGTGATTTTAATGTATATTTCCTAAAGAAGCTGACAAGATAGCTTGGATGGATCTGGTGGAACCGTATGGGACAACTTCCTTTCAGGCAGATTACAATGGCTGGACTTGAACTAATTAATTTTAATAGAAATGAGTAGTCAGCTGATAGAAAGAGATGATAGATGATAGATAGATGGACAAATAAACAATAGTTAATTTAAAAGTGCGATTTTTAAAAAAGGAAAAAAAGCCCTGACCAGTGAGGCTCAGTCTGTTGGAGTATCATCCCATACACCAAAATGTTGTGTGTGGCTTTGAGCCCAGTCCAGGCACATAGTAGGTTGTGAGTTCAGTCCCTGGTTTGGGCACAGTTGGGAGGCAACCAATCTCTCTCTCTTTCTCTCTCTCTCTCTCTCTCCCCACACACCTATCTTTAAATTAATAAACATATTTAAATTTTTAAAGAAAGAAAAGGAAGTAAGCAAATAAGTAGAAGTAAACCACCTTGTATTTGGAAAGAGCCAAATTATGGGGATTTTTCTGAACGCAATTTTTGTTGTGTTATATTGCAATGAGAGAGGCAAACCCATTATAAAGAGAAAACTTGAAGAGAAAGACAAAGTGATTTTGAAATGTGTTTCTTTGTTAATGATTTAGACTTTTCTTTAAATTAGAAAAGAAAAATACTACTGTAAAGAAAAGTTGACAGGTTATTTATCTTGAACAATTATGAAAATGAAACAAAGGTAAACTCTAGGAAGAACTTTAAAAAAAAAAGTTAAGTGAACGTATGAGTGAACCAAAGCTCTTTTTGAATATTTGAGGTATAAACTAGGGTGGTTAGAGGGACTAAGAGTTAAAATTAGAAGAAAAATATCAAATTCATTAACATTTATAACAGATGTGATGCTATTTTTTAAACTTAAGTTTCCAGTGGTGGTCAGATAGCCAATTTTTTTATTTGAAAGGTGTTAAAATTGAGACATTTTGCATATCATAAACTCATGTGAAGGTTAAAAAAATTATACTTTACTAATGAGTTTTTATGCCGCCCAGTGCTCTCCTGTGCATGTTATGAGCCTGAAATTCTTACAGTTGATGGACGAAACTAAATCCATTGAATGGGACTTTGGTCACGTTGTCTTGGACCACAGCAAGACTTCTAGATATGAGTCTTGACTTGGATATTAAATCACTGATTTATTTCTGTGTTTTGTTTTCAACAAATATTGTTAGATACACTATTATAAGAAAAATATTGTTGCTAAACATTAGGAAGGTAAAAAGGAACATGAAATAATTTCTATAGAAAAGGCATATATCTAGTGATTATTTGAGGTACAAATATGACAATGAAGGTAGACTATACCAAGTGTTATGAAATTAGTACATGTTGTGATAGGAATTTTAGAGTTTGATCATGATGTTGGATTTGGGTTTGAATCAAAGGTAATATTTGTATAGGTAGATATTAGAACATGGTGTAGTTCAAGTTGAAAATTATGAGCAAAGCATGGAGGATAAACTAAAAACTCTGCCGAGAGCAGTGTTCATCTGAGTTTCGCTCAAGTATCAATTTCGTTTAGGGAATTAATGGAGAGAATGATGAAAATATGGGTTGGGACCAATTAGCGGAAGTTTTAATTTCAACCTAAAGTTTTTCAAATGAATTCCACTGGCAATGGGAGAACATTCAATGGTTTTCAAACAGAAAAATATCCCAATAAGGTATTCTTTGAAAGAGAAGTTATTAGTTTGCACCAGGTGTTATTGACACAATTGATCCTTTGGTAATAGTTTTGAAATCTCAGTTCCTATTGCAAAACTTACTCATCATCAGTAAGAGTTTTAAGTAACTCCTGCATCTAGAAACTTTGTCTTGAACTCTCCTTAGCTTGTGTTATACTTTCTAATTTAGTTGACAGGGTTGAGTTGCTATGACCCAAAATCCTTGCTGGAAACTCAGAGTGGGGGACCGTTTCTATCCCCACAATGATCCAGACAGAACTTGGCATGAAATCCTTGTCTGGGTCCCGGCTCTGCCATCTGACCACTAGTGGGCAGTCACAGCCCTCGGTTCCAAGGAAACTTCCTATCTCACAGGGGAACCGGGGTCAACTATTTCAGGGGCAGTTCCTTTCACTGCTTAATCCAACCTGGCTGACTTAATGTTATGAACTGTAGATTTACTGCCTCTGTCCCTTGAGCACTGAGCCACCACCTTCAGTCTAAAGGTAATTCCACCTGGTAATTAACTGTGAGATACCGAGTGGTCAGTGCCTGACCTGAGTGTTTGTGCCAAGTAAAAGTTTCGCTTGCATTTTTTCTTTTTTCTTCCACTGCCAGTTTGTGTGTATGTGTGTTTTTAAGTATTAACTCTCATGCAAGCACATGCCTATTTAAAATTCCCAGACGATGAGTCAGACCCCTTCAGTGAGCTTCCTGGAGAGTCACATGATATGGTTTGATGAAACTTCACCTTATGAAAGGTTGAAGGAAAAAAACCAGAAGAGCTCTTTCAGATTTACATACAGGAATACGTATACACATATATACATATACGTGCCAGCATACATGTATATAAAACACATAATTTTACAGCTCTATATACACAAGAGAGAGAAACAGACAAAAAGACACATACATGTAGGGAAAATATCCCTTTGTTTTTCTTTCTTTTTTTTTTCTAGTAGACATTAAAAAACTCTGGTGATCCAATAGCTCATGCTTGTTTGAAACAAGAAGGAAGCAAAATCCCTGTACCGTGCATGCTACACATGGACGTCGTTTAGGTATCTACCCCCGGATTAAGAGAAGTGAGAATGAAAATCTTGATTCCAATGTGACAGAGAGCTAGCATTGCTGAGACTTGGGATATTTAAGTTATTTCACTCACTATTCTCATAATATGCTTTAGGATTACCTGGGTCCCTAAAAATATCTGTATTATAATTCATACTTTATTTCAAATCAGCTTAATGCTTCATGATATTACTGACATATCTCATTAGTTTAAACAACAACAGAGACTTCCACCTATTAATAAATATAAATCACAGTAATTTTTGAAGATTTTCCAAGTAAATTTCTCAATATAATTTCTCTAAGTACAAATTCATTGTAGGAGTGATTTTTGGAAAGTAAAAGCCTCATTTGCTAATGAACTCTAGCTATAGGCAAGATTGAGTCACCTCACATGAAAAAAATTAAAAATAAGTATCCTAGAAAAATCCTGCCTCAAAATGAGTGTGGATGTCAATGAAGCAGAGAGTTTCTTAGGAGAAAAAAGTTCTCTTTAAAGTATTGAGGGAACACACAGCATTTTTAGGAGGGCATTCTGAGATATCATGGAACAAGTAACACCAACTACACTGACTTCATCGATTCATTCATTTAATGAACAATTTATTGAGAGCATACTATGTGCCAGACATTGCTACATGCTAGAGATTTAAAGAAAAATATAATACAGTTCCACTCACAAGTACTCCCAGTTTGACGGATGAGAGTTACACAAGCAAATAGTTATGATTAAGGAATGTGGAAAGTACTATGAAAACACAGGTGCAGAAATGACTAACTTTGTCTAACAGAATTTGAAAAAACTACACAGAACAGGTGAACTTGATCCAGATCCTTAGAGATAAGTAGAAAATAACTTTCTGAAACTTAGTAAACCAGGGGGAAAATATTATAAAACTTGAGGAGGAGGATTGGAAAAAGAGAAAGGTTTATTAAAGTTATGATTTATGACTACACAGAACAGGCCTGTACTAGAGAGCCTTGAATGTGTCCTTCATTTACAGCTTTATTCTGGGCTAATCCAGAAGCTAAACACATTCCAGAGGAGGCTTTATAATCAAGAAGAGAACCACTCTTGATCTAGGCCTTTTCTCATTCGTTCGTTCTCCGTCTTTGTCTTTGTGTCTGCCTCTGGCTCTTTCTCTCTGTCCTGGCCAGAGTCCCTCATTACTGAGCTTGGATCATTCTCCCTTGAAGACCTGCCCCACTTTCCATTTGGACACTACACTTTAGGTGCCACCGTATCTAGTGACAGTCCACACTTCACTGTTATTGTTTTATCTGCCTGCCTGCAGCAGGGGTCTTAATCTGCCTAACCCATCCAGTGCTTTGGTCAGGAGTGGGGCCACAGCACACACATTTGACTCCTGGAGGGAGACCTCTTCTGAATGGGAAGGGCATTCTCAAAGTCGGCAGGCTAAGGGTTGAGAATCACCCCCAAATTTATCAACTATATATGATAATTCCACTTTGGGTACACCAAGGGGATTTGAAGATATATGTTGATGGGGCCTTTTGCACAATGCAATCTAAATTTGCTGAGAGGTTGTTTTTATGACTTTTATTTCCCTTGATAACTAATTTTTTGATGCTTGTAAAAAAAAAAAGAGGGGAGTGCTGGCATTTCCAGAAAGGTATATTTTTTCTTGAACAGGAAAATAGTGGCTGGGTCATGAAAATGGGGTCAAAATGGCTATTTGTGACTTTTTTTTTTCTCCTTTCCCCCCTACAGTCACTGCCTTCAATTAAGTAAAGGAAGCCATTTACACTAGAGGTTAACTGTGATGCAAAAGATAGAGAGAATTGGAAATCACTCCTTCGGAAGTCAGTTCCTTCCTGTGGTCTAAGTATGAAAATTAAGTTTCGGTAAGATCCTGTGACTCATGTATAAGCAGAGGCTGTAAGTAAATGAGTACTGGGACTTTCACCCAACATATTTCTACTTTGGAAAGATAATATGATTGGTGTTATAAGTGAATCCTTGATCTTGGTTTTATGTCTTTGTTATTTTTATTCTCAAATTTTTCAAATTCCTTATACCAAAGCTGCTTCGTAGGAAAGGGGACTGTTCATTATGTCTTGAGTTACTTTGTAGGAATTATTGATAAATAATTTTGATTCAACATTTCCATGAACCTGTTTGTTTCCAGGCTTAAAATAATGGTTCTGAGTCACATCCAAATTAACTCAATTTTTTATTAAAACTAGATGTTACAATAAATAAACCCAAGTACAAGTGGTTTATTGCTTCCTCTCTTGAAGTCCAAAGTGGTTGTCCTCACTACTGCTGGCTTTTCTCCATGTTTCAGGGAACTCATCCCATTTTAAACTGTTGCTTCACCATCAACCACAGTAGCTTCCAAAGCCACTGTGAAAGAGGAAAAAATGTAGGGAATTAAATGTTGGAAGTTTATATGGGACAAGCCTAGCAATGGTGCACATCACTTCCATTCGTACACATTAAATTAGCTGGTAATCAGTCATATAGCTGTGCATAACTGCTAGCATAGTGTCACTTTTCCCAAAAAGAATAAGAAGTGAATGGACTGAAAAGTAGCTACTTCCTTATGAAGTTCTTGAGAAAGTCTCTTATAGCAGTTACCTCGCAATGAATAGTCATAAAACAAAGATGTAACTTTAAATTGATTTGAAAAATCACTCAGCCAAATTCAAATCTAGTGTATAGTTAAATTACTAGGACAAAATGCTTGTTATACTATTTTTTTGTTTATAATGCAAGTAAGTGTTAAGTAGCTTTAAAAAATACACATGATGCTCTGGCTGGTGTGGCTCAGTGGAATGAGCCAGTCTGCGAACCAAAGGGTCGCCAGTTCAGTTCCCAGTCAGGGCACATGCCTGGGATGTGGGCCAGGTCCCCAGTAGGGGGCATGGAAGGCAATCACACATTGATATGTCTCTCCTTCTCTTTCTCCCTCCCTTCCCCTCTGTCTAAAAATAAACAAAAAAATTTTTTTTTAAAATACACATAATACTTTGATATTTAATTAAGAGTTGGGTTGCAAACTCTTGGGTTGTGTATTGCTATCCAAAAAAAGAATAGAAATGCTCTCAGTATGAGGAAATATATTATTACTTTCCTATCATGGTCATTGTTTTAAAGGAACTATTTTATATATTTATTGTTCCTTTTTATTTAAATGGAATACTCATGAAAGTTGTCAATAAAATACTTTATTATTCTTAAATAAATAGATAAAAATATATGCCTAACTATCATTTTCGTTTTCATCGTGCCAATTATTACATTCTGCACAAATTTATAATACATAGTTTCTTGTAATCCTTTACATAATTTTAGAACAAATTTAATATTGTTCCCCAAAATTTCCACTTCTTTAGTTCTAGATAATGACACTTATATTTCTTCACATTTTCAGTTTCCAGTAGTTCTACTGGTTTCTTCTTTGTAGTTTGGGGAGAAGGGGAGTGCAGTGGCATAATTGTTTTGTTTTTGTTTTTAATCAGTTCCAGTCCCCTGGATTTTTGTCTGTACCGGTCATTACAGTCTCTGGGAGAAGTTTGCAGTTATAGTTTAAATCCTAGGAAAAGTTGTCAGATGAACTCTGGGAACACCCAAGGAATAACACAACGACACAGAGTTAATATGATTGATGATATGATAGCTCATTTTTAACAGATGTCGAAATAAGGGAAATCAAGCTGCTATTGCATATACTGAGCCCTTGTCCACTTAATAGAAGATCTTTATAAGTAAATCATAATTTATGGTAAGTATTCACTGGAGTAGTTGGTGAGCATTTGGATTTCTTTTGGACTTTCAAAAGAAAAAGATATGTCCTAAAAATCATAATTTCTAGGAAAGATGCTTATATATTTCTTTATTTCCTTGAGTTACTTTTTAAAATGACTTTATTGTTGTTCAATTACAATTGTCTTCATTCCCCATCACTCCCCCCCACCCCAGCCAATCACACTTCCCTCCCTTGCTCCCACCCTCCCCCTTGGTTTCATCCATGTGTCCTTTATAGTGGTTCCTAAAAACCCTTCCCTGCACTGTCCCCTTCCGACTCCTCTGTGGCTATTGTTAGATTGTTCTTAATTTCAATGTCTCTGGTTATAGTTTGTTTTTTTCCTTTGTTGATTAGGTTCCAGTTAAAGGTGAGATCCTCTGGTACTTGTCTTTCACCACCTGGCTTATTTCGCTTAGCATAATGCTCTCCAGTTGAATCCATGTTGTTGCAAAGGGTAGGAGCTCCTTCTTTCTTTCTGCTGCATAGAATTCCATTGTGTAAATGTACCATAGTTTTTTGATTCATTCATTTACTGATGGGCACCTAAGTTACTTCTAGCACTTGGCTATTGTAAATTGTGCTGCTATGAACATTGGGGTGCATAGGTTCTTTTGGATTGGTGTTTCAGGGTTCTTAGGGTATAATCCCAGCAGTGGAATTGCTGGGTCAAAAAACAGTTCCACCTTTAGTTTTCTAAGGAAATTCTATACTGTTTTCCACAGTGGCTGCACCAGTCTGCATTCCCACCAACAGAGTACTAGGGTTCCCTCTTCTCAGCATCCTCTCCAACACTTGTTTGTTGATTTGCTTATGATGGCCATTCGGACCAGTGTGAGGTGGTATCTCATTGTGGTTTTAATTTGCATCTCTCTGATGGCTCGTGATACTGAGCATCTTTCATATGTCTCTGGGCCCTCTGTATGTCCTCCTTGGAGAAGTGTCTGTTCAAGTCCTTTGCCCATTTTTTAATTGGGTTTTTTGTCTTCCTGGAGTGGAGTCGTGTGAGTTCTTTATATATTTTGGAGATCAAATTAACTTCATCATACACACAAATAAATTCAAGGTGGGTAAAAGATTTAAATATAAGTTGTGGTACCATAGAAGTCCTAGAGGAAAACGACAGCAGAAAAATCTCAGACATTCCATGCAGCAACATCTTTACTGATATGTCCCCTAAAGCAAGGGACATAAAGGAAAGAATAAACATATGGGATTAAATTACCAAATTAAAAAGCTTCTGCATGACTAAAAAAAAAACAACATTAAAATGAAAAGAGAACCAACTCTATGGCAAAACATATTTGCCAATGATTCCTTGAGTTATATTTGACCACAATGTTTAATTTGCCATTGGTGAAGAAAGTCTAGTTAATAAAAGTACTCTTTTAGTAATAGAACCATATTTGTGGAACTCTCGAAATCTCATCTACATTCACATCTTACAGTTAGTTTTTAATAAATGACAAATGAAGTCCCAGTTTCCAACTGTGTGCTGATTTGGGAAGAGTTTAGGTGGCACTTTTTAACAATGTATGCATGTAAAATAGTTTGAGGAAAGGGAAAGAAAAAAATTACAGGTGCATTTAGTCGAAGATGATTTTTTGTTTCCTAAATTCAACCTTTTATTGCATTGGATTATTGTCTTGAAGTATATTGTAGTATGTGCTGACCATCTTTAATAAAAGGGCAAAACAGTGGCCTAACTTATCTACAAGGTATGTTCACCAGCCTCTGTGACATCCCTCTCCTGTGTCAGCCCTCACACTATTTTTGGAGATATAGACAAGCTTTAAATATACTACGCATAGTTCCTATTCTAAAGTTATTGTGGGAAGTAAGAAGTCCCACTTACAGAAAGTATACTGGTCCTCTGTAAAGTTATCTACAGATTTTCTCAATTTTGAAGCACTGTCTTCTCTCAAGTTTGATGCTTATTGATGAACTCTCAGGCTTCTGCAGTTTGGATATGTTATGTTTGATAGCATAAGTGTATTCCCCTTATTTCAATTTAAAAATAAAACTCAGCTCCCTGGCCAGCGTGGTTCAGTTGTTTGGAGCATTGTCCTATAAATGAAAGGCTGCAGGTCTGAGTCCTGGTAGGGGCACATGCCTACGCTGTGGACTTGATCCCCAGTCTGGGTGTGTGCGATCCCTGGCCCTGGCACAGAAGGCCACAGACCAATGCCCCTCTCTTTCATCAATGTTTCTTTCCCTCCCTTTATTTCCTCCTTCCTTGCCTCCTTCCTCTCTCTCTAAAAGCAATAAAAAAATGTCCTTGGGTGAGGATTTAAAAATAATAAAAAATAAACTACATTAAAACTCAAAAATCATGTTTTGATTAAACACACACACACTTGCATGTACCCACAAAAAAACTTAACCTGGGCTGACTTTGAGATGGTGATAGAATATACCAATACTCACTGCTAGATACTGTTAATTTAGGTGAACACAGGTGAGCATAAACATTTCACACACCATAGCTTATTTTAAGTTGAAAATAGTAGATGAAAATTTCATTCTGAAAAATTCCTTGAGTGTTGTCAAAAAATGACTGAAATGTATTTATATTTTTAAGTTTGTGATTTCAACAGTCTTTAGCAGAGGGCAGCAAAGTTTTCTACGAAGAACCAGTGACTAGTTTAGATTTTGCAGGCAACAGGTCTCTGTTGCACCTACCCAACTCTGCCTTTGTAGCGAGAAATTGGCCATAGACAACACATGACCAAATGGGTAAGACTGTGTGCCAGTGGAAGTGTATTTACTCAAACAGGCACTGTGAGGGGTTCGGCCCTTGGGCTGCAGGTTCTCGACCACTGGTGTTTAGCAGTGCTCACTTCATGTGTTAACCGAAATTCTTCCTCTGTCAGAGATTCTCAGAAATTATTCTCAAATTATTCATAATTTTAGTATTTTATTTGTAATGTGACGTAAAATAGGTCCTGGCACCCCCAACTTGTTATAAAGAATGTGATCCACAAACCTGCCATCTTCCCCGGGTCCTGGTGCGGACAGTGAGGGCCTGTAGGACTTGGGAAATGACTTCGTCTATCAACTCGCAGCTAAAGGACTTGAAGCAAGAACATGGTGTTTGGGTTCCACAAGATGATCTATTTAAAAAGACATTTCTGAGAGGCCTAATGTTCAGTACTGCTGGGACAGTCTTGAAAATAATGACCTACTTTTCCCGAGCAAAGCCAACTCTGAAAGAGGATGATGTCCACAAATGAGGTCTCATAAAAAAATATAATTAAACAGTGATACTCCTCAGAGTGAAAGAGCTTTGAGATAATGACTACAGCAGCACGCACTGTACCAACAAGAACAAGATGTCACAATTATATATTTGCAGGTTGATTTAATCTGACAGGATTCTTAGCAACAGTGAACTTGGTCTGTCAGTGCATAACAACACAGCCTGTGTGTTCTACAAATGAAGCTCTATTTATCTTTTATAAACTTACATGTGTCAGTCAGCAAACTTCCTAATTTGGCTGGATGTTCTTATCAATGAAGGTCCAGGAGAAGGCCTCATTTTCTGTGGCATAACATTTATGTCATCTTTTATATTTATTAAATCCTTTTTAAAATTCTCTGCATCAGCTGAGTTTTTTCATTGTTTGTTTTTTGAATGATGTTCTCTCACTGCAAAGTTTGAATCATCCTATCTTCTCCGGTATCCCTCACAGATACATTAGCAGGTAGTTGTTTCTGGTTGTTCTCTCACAGTTAATCGAGGAAAGCTAACAATGAACTTTATCAGGAGTTGGCCAACAAGAGCTCTGGGGCCAAATCCGGTCCACAGATACTCTTGTTTGGCCCACAGCTAAGAACAATTTTCACATTTTCAAATGGATGGAAAAAATTAAAAGGAGAATTTTTTGACCCTTTAAAATTATATGAAATTCACATTTCAGTGTCCACAAATAATGTTATATTGGAACACAGCCACTCTTTTTTTGTAACAAAAACCTATTGCTGCATTCAAGCTACGATGGAAGAGACAAGGGGTTGTAACAGATATAATATAGCCAGCCAAAGCCTAAATATTTACTCTCTCACCCTTCACAGAAAACGTTTGTCTACCTCTGGACCACATAAACCTTCACATTTCTTTTCCCATTTTTTATTTTAATGTATTACCTCCTTCCTTTTTAAATTCTACCTTTGTCTTGATCTTAGGGTGTGGCAAGTATTCCAGGACAGAGGTTGGAGCTTAGCCATTAGAGACCCAATTCTGAGTGTGACAACGCACCTTAAATATCCTTTTACCTCTATCCTGTTTAATGTTGAGCTCGACTTATATACTCATTTATCAGCATGCCTAATATTTATATAGTGCTTTAAAATGTGTAAGACACTGTCACGTGCATTGTCTTATTTGATTTTATACACTGATATATTCCCTTTAAAAAGGAGAAACCTGAAGTCTAGACATGTTAATTGAATTTCCAAAACCCATGAATCTAATAAGTGATGGAGAGCAGACTCTAGTCTTAACTCTGAATCCTGTTATTTCTACGTTACCACCCTGCCTCAGAAAGTAAGAGATATAAACAAAAAAAATCTGTGATGTGACAGTTATTCTTGTCAGGAAATCAAGCACAAAGCTCATGCGAAATGGACCTGGGAGAACTCCCATCCCTGTCACCCTGACATAAACCTGTGAGACTGCAGGGTGGGCTTCCCCTCTCTGCATGGAATAGAAGAGAGCAGGGATGATGTGTACTTTCGGAGCCAGGATGGGCACGCATCAAAAAAAAAAAATTCAGAAGTAATATTCAAAACCGTAAAGAGTTTGGAAATAAAATGACTAGTACCCCTGATTACACCCTTGGACTACTAAGACCATGTGGACCAAATGTTATGCCTCCCCAAAACCCACATGCTGAAACCTTAACCTCCAATGTGATAGTATCAGGAGGTGGAGCCTTTAGGAGGTGATTAGGTCATGAGGGATGGAACCCTCGTAAATCAGATTAGTGCCCCAATAAAAAAGACCCCAGAGAGCCCCCTCCTTTTATCAGCCATGTATGAAACCAGCAAAAAGATGGGGCTGTCTATGAAATGGCAAGAGGGTTCTCGTGTGACACTGAATCTGTTGACTAGTTGACCTTGAATTTTTTAGCCTCCAAAACCATGAGAAATAAATTTCTGTTGTTCATAAGCCACTCATTCTATGATATTCTGTTATAGCACTCCAAATGGAATAGAACAGACTGCTCTCAAACAGCAGCCACTGTGATCTTTTGACAATCCAAATTATAAAGAATAAATTCAAATTCCCACAAGGCTCCCCTTCTGCCTTCTCACTCTTCCCCCTCCTCTCTAACTCATCTCCTATCATTTTCTTTTTCAACTCACTCTAGCCACGGTGGTCTTCTTGCATCGATGTTAGCTACTCATTTCCACCCCTGCAATTCCATGGGCCTGGAGCATTGTTACCCAAGATCTCAGGACTCTCTTCCTTCCATTATCAGAGCTCTGTCAGATGGCAACTTGTCTTCAGAGACACTGTCTTTGACGACTTTACCCATCTCTCTTTATTGGGCACTCCGTTTTTTTTCTTTTTAGCATTATCCCCTTCTAAAATGATCTGTCTTCCTCTAGTGATGTGTAAGTTCCTTTGGCACAAGGAGTTTGCCCGTCTTTTGTCACCAGCCCTTAAAAGTCTGCAGGACACGTAGTGCACTCTCAGTGAATGAATGCTGAGTGGGTGAGTAACTGAATGTGTGTGGCATTTGCAATTATTTACTCACACACACACACTTGTTGGTGACCAGGTTAGGCATATTATTTTAGCCAAAAAGACATAATATGGCAGATCTGTTGAAAGTAGGGTAAGAAATATATGAAAAAATATAAGAAGTGAAATCATGACTTAAATCTGGAAAGCAAAAAAAATATTTCTAAATTCTCTGGGGACATAGATTGTCTATAGCAATTGTAATATTTTTCACAAGTAAACATTCTTTTCTCGATATCCATTTGAAGCTTTTCAGTATT
This sequence comes from Carollia perspicillata, assembly GCA_004027735.1. NCBI lineage: Eukaryota > Metazoa > Chordata > Mammalia > Chiroptera > Phyllostomidae > Carollia > Carollia perspicillata. The sequence goes on along the minus strand of PVKM010022968.1, from coordinate 3,994 downwards.
GTGGCCCCTCATATTTCAAGGCGCTTAGGGGTTAATGGGTGTCTTAAGTTTCTAAATGTCTACTTTTTTAAAGATACAGTGTGGAGCCACCTGAGCAGAAAGCTGAGAAGCCTCATTCGACCAGCTGCTACTGTGGTTTAACTCCTTCTTCAAGGCAAACGCATTTTGACTGGCCCCGAATATTAACAATAGCCAACTTTAAGAGTATTAACTCATCAGAGTTAACAGTACCTTAAATTTTGTTTTGTGTGTGTGGTGGGGGGGTAGATTACAAGTTGTATTTAAACACTCTTTAAACAAGCATTGTTAAACCAACTGAAGACTCTACAGCTGGACAGTACCTTAGAAGCACCAGATCTGAACTGAGCAAACTCATTTCTGGAAGTACACCTTACTTTAAGAAAATATAACTTTATGAAATTTTGCAACGTTCAAGAAGAGTGGTGTTTTACTAATGCATGGCTTAGTTCTAAGGTGTACATGAGGATGGAGACAAATTATACTTGAGACATGGTGATTTAATGAACCATGGAAAGCACATTTACTTCAAGGGTATGAAATGTGCTTAGCATATATCATCAGGAAACGTAGAAGGGGTACTTTTGAAAGCAATCCAAATCAACTGCACCACAGTGAGATCAGGCTGGAGAAGAGAGATATGCAGTTGAAATAGTCAATGTGGAGCTGATTGCTAAAAAAAGCTTTAGTTTGCATGATTTTATAATTTTTTTTCTGTCAGAATCATTCTAAGGCAGAACTGTGAATTTTGTCTTGGATGTTTTTTCCTCCATTCCCTTCCTAAGCCTCTGATTTTCCTTTTGGGAACCCTCATGCTCACCCCATCCAGGCCCAAAACAGATTTAATCTTTAGACACCAATCTTCGACAAAGCCAGAATTGTCCTTCTGTTCTCTCTAACTATTCTTTCTTTATCTGTCGTAGTGCATGGAATGTTGCAATTTATTTTTTCCCCTGTTCACCAAAATCAGGTACTTATGTTTTGTCCAAAATTATTTATTAAGTTGACATGCATAAGAATGTGCTGGGTATGGTGTATAGTACAGAAAATAATCAGACACATGCACTTCATGCTACTCAAAATCTTAGCTAGTTGTCCTCAAGATACAATGACTAAATGGCCTAGCACAGCAGAATACTTGCTTTTTAAAGATACATACAGTTTTAAAAGAAAGAAATGATTAGTGAATAGTAGAATTTCTTTTTTTACATGTAGGCAGACAAAATATTCTGGGGAAAGAGATCATTTTCATACTTCCAGAAGAACACTGCACAGGCAAATCCCACCCTCCTTGTTATGCAGGGCTGTGATCGTGCCACTCAAATACCGACTTAAAGTCACTGTAACTGGAGGCGGTGACTGAACAATGGCCTTCCCCTGCCAACTGAATGCATGGACCAAGGTATATATGCACAAAGTAGCAGCCCTTTTTAAAGTATCAAGAATCCAATTTCATTGTCATTATTACTGTTGTGCCAAATGACTTGTAAAATAAAATAAATGGGATCTACAGCACCTAGCAAGTTAAGACAACCCCCAATTCATCATTCCCCTGCAAAACTTCCCTCAGATGGTCTCAAAATGAGAGTGAGAGAGAGGATTAGTTCTGACCTTCCACTTATCAGAACAAAGTGTTATTCTTGATCTCACTTCACTGGTTTCTGACTAGCATAGCATTTTTTGTACTGTCTTATTTTTCTGTCTTCATAAATCAAAGTAAGGATCTAAAGAGCTACAGGACCTAACTGCTAGCTATGGTTTGAAGACAGAAAACTCTTTTTGTTGCCATTGCAGTCATTTGTACTTGAACAAATAGGCAGATACTGAGCTCTAGGTGGGAACTGCTAATTCCATAAAGTCTCCAGAGAAACGTATCGTAACGGACTTTGGACCGAGTGTGAAAACTATGTCATGCTCTCCACTGCATACCTTCAGGTTCCATATTTACACTCTATGTCTGGAACACCATGTCAGAAATGCAGCAAGTGGCAATAAGTAAGGAGAGAAATGTGAAAGATAGATTTTTAAAACACACACAACATCCTGAGAAACTCCACCCTGAAGTCTTGCCTTGGCTCCTGTGAAAGCTGTTTCATGATGCTAGGAACAGTCCCATCACCGTCTTTCATTGTGCAAACTGGAGAAAAGCACCTAGCTCATGCATACCATCAAAACAAGATACATTATTGTTTTCATGTGAATAGCTCAACATGCCGCAGTGATTATTTTAAGTTGCTTGAATATCTAGATCAAGTAAAAGTTAGAAATGAATGAGGTTTTGTTAATATTATCCATGTTGACATAAAGTGACAGTAGATCTTGTTTAGGAGGGCTAACCCAACATCACAAAGTAGCCGTGTGACTGATATCATCATGGATGAACTCGCTCTTCCTTATACCCTCTGAATTTGGACTAAATTATACCCACGTTTCCTGTGATTTAGATGGAACGGTACAGGCTTTGGAGTTAGACAAATCCGATTATGAATTCTAGCCCTGCATGACGTGTATGAGTTACCTAAAATTGCTAATCATCAGATTTCCCATCTAGAATAGTAATAATATTTAGCCATTTCATGCTTTTATTTTTGTTTGGAGGATTAATTATATACCAGGCAATTTTCTAAGTAATTGATATATTTTATGTCAAATAGTGCTCAGAAAAGCACTGAAGGATTAGTCGTCATTTATACTCTAGAAGACTCATTCATAAGGGGTAATTATCTTTCTAGTTTAATAGCTACTAAGTAGTAAAGTCAAAATTCATGTCCAGGTGTGACAACAAAGCCTGTATCCTAACAGTTGCTGTGTTGTGGTTAGGGAGCTGGCTCCTCATGGACACTTACTGAGCGGCCCCAACACCAGCCTTGCGGGGTTTCTCCCACTGACATGGCTTTTCTGGCCCTAAGCAATGGCCGTTTACAGTGACAACGAGCCTGCCTTCCAGCCTGACTTCATTTCCTGCACCACTGGTGTTGGTGTCGGGATTCTCTTACAAGATGCAACACCTAGATTCCAGTCATTTCCTGCCTGATTTCTTGATTTAGGTTAAGGCTTAGACCTTTGTGTCTTTATCTCCCAAAAGTTAGGAACCACTGCTCCTTGACATGACCTTTAACACCTTTAACTCTACCCCACTGCATTCCAGAATTTTTGTCTGTCTAAATGGCATGGGACTGGGAGCTCTTTACCTTCATTTGACTAAGCTGAGTACCCTAGATTTAAATCTTTTCATACCAGGGTGTATTTTATCTCTCCATACCTTCAAACTTTAACTAATTTTTTTCTATTATGGCTCTCTTACTTTGTTGCAACTATAACACCTGTCACCTTTTCTTCCCTTTCTAACCTGTATAATATGTGTGTGTATACACACATACATACATGTGCCTACAAATAAGTATGTGTATATATGTGTATATACAAAAACATCACCCCACTCATGTAGAGAACTGTAGTTCCTGTCCTCCTCACTCCCACAGCTGCTAACAAACGGACAGATACACCAGCCTGCCATGCTCGGTTAGTGCTCAATCCTGGGCCATATGACGCCCTGAAAAATATCCTAAGGGTTATAAACGGATTATTTTCTCCTCAGTCAATGAGCCCTGGTGGTGAAAATATCATTTCTGAAAGACTATAAAGAGGTAAAAACAAAACCAAAAAATAAATACTTCATTCTTCTTTTTCAAATCGTGAATATCTTGACTCCATACAAAGATGTTTTTCTTTTGACTTACTACGAGTAGTTAGGTTTTAGTCAAAAGGTACATTCTTCTGGGAAAAAATGCTATCATCAAAACGAAACACAAAAGCAGGGGGAAAAAACCAGGGCCTTTACTGTTGTGAAGGTCAAATTATTCTTTGAAACAGTATACCTACGTCTTTTTTCAAAACCACAGATTTCAGGGTCATTTCAACTTTTTTCAGTACCAAATGTCTTACTTACAATGTAATGACAGGCTGATGATCCCAT
>PVKM010022967.1:0-21457 GCA_004027735.1 Carollia perspicillata | reverse complement strand
AAGTCAGGTAGTGGTAGTCCTCCAACTTTGTTCTTCTCTTCAATATTGTGTTGACTTTTCTTGGTTTCTTTTCTTCATGTAGCTATTAATTACAGTTTTCAGCACAATTTCTTACAAATGTTAGTTTAAAAGACCACAAATTAAGCAGAATGGCTTAAGCTGGTGAGTGATTGACTTAAAAACTATTAATACCGGAAAGGAAGATCCTGAATAAAAATATGAGATACAGAGTAGTTATTTTGACAATTTGATATTTTGATAAGACAACTCATTGCATAAGGAAGAAATATTTCAGATATGCTTAATTTGGAGAGCTACTAGAAGTCTAAATGGCGATTATTAAAAATGTCAAATGACTTCAAGTTTAAGAATAGATACAACTGCAACCCATCCTAAATAGCACATTTATTTGTATAGAAATCCTGAGGGTAGATCCCAAGTGCTAAAATATCCTAATTAATTGATAAGAGAGAAGAAAACATAGCAATGCATGATAATCTTCTAAGGAGTTTATGTTAAAATAATGCATATGAATATTGATTGGTAACTCAAGTTAGAACTTAAAGGAAAGAGACATATAGTTAGAAAGTGAAATATGAGAGACCTAACAAAGAATGGAATAAGAAAAATAAAATAAACTTATGCAATATGTAAAATGCTCAATGTATGCACTGACACACAGAAAGGAGTCAGTAAATATTAACTGCTAAAATAATGAGGAAAAGTAGAGAAAAGAAAGAAGTGAACAGGGCAAGAAGAAGGGCAGAATTGAGAGGGGAGAAAAGCATAAAGAGAAAAAGGGACAAGAAAAAACATTGTGTTAACTGTGAGTATTGCTATGCAAATTCAATTTTAATTTAATTTATTTTATTGCTTGCCACTTTTTAATGTTCTTTTTTGTAATAATAAACAATGATGATTTTCTATGTCTGTTTAAAATCTTTAAAAACTAATATGAAAATCAACTTATTTATTATGGAAGAGTTTATTATACCCTATTAAAAGATTATTATCATAAGCCCTTTATATAAATATGGTTTTGTGCACACTTAATTTTATCAAGTTGTGAAACCCATGCTGATGAGATAAGGTGAAGGGAGTGTACATTGGATAGACACTACAGAGAGAAGATGAAGTTCTAAATGATAATGTGAAAGAATAAGGTATGCTATAAGGACCGTCTTTGTGGCATTATTCCATGGGTACCCATTACACTTGTGGTTAGTTATCTTTTTACATTGTGGATGTGTACTGCTCTGGTCCATCTAAAATTCAACTTCTATTACTTTTTGGGGGCTGGCACTTGAATTTTTTTAGTATTAATAATCTTTATTGAGATACTTTACAAACAGTAAACTATAACCATTTCAAGTACACACTATGATGAATTTTGATAAATGCATGCAACCATGTGATTACCACCACGTCATAAAATGGAGAGCATCCTCATCTTAAACAGCTCCCTTTTCAGTCAACTCTTCTACCCAAATACCATGACCAGTAAATCATTGCTTTACTTTCTGAGCAAATCCAGCCATTTTATAAAATTATATTAAAAATTAAAAAAATTACTTGCTTTTAAAAGGAGCAAAATAATGATAAGCGACTCCTACATTTGAGATGATTAGTCATACACACATGGTCATATTATGATAAACAAAGTTAGTTGACATAATGAAATATCATGTTATGGCCCTGGCTGGTGTGGCTCAATGAATTGTGCTCTGGTCTGTGAACCAAGGGTCACCAGTTCAATTCCCAGTCAGGGCACGTGCCTGGGTTGCTAGCCAGGTCTCTAGGAGGGGGAGCACAAGAGGCAACCACACATTGATGTTTCCCTCCCTCTCCTTCTCCCTCCCTCTCCCTCTGTCTAAAAATAAATAAATAAAGATCACATAGATACACACGCACATATCATGTTATGCACATGTCATGGGGAAAAATGAGTAAAAACATGACCCTCAATGGGATTTTATTTGTGTCTTTTTGTATTTTCTTTTCTTGCTCTTTATTGTGTGTATTTTTTGTTTAAACATTTAAGTTTATTCTCTTTTTAAAATTAAACTTATTGGGGTGACAGTGGTTAATGAAATTATATAGGTTTCAATTGTATATTTTTATATTCTTCCATGCCCACCACCGGAAGTCAAATATTCTTCCAACACCATATATTTAACCCCCTTTACCCAATGATAACCCCTTCACCCCCTTCCCTCTGGTAATCACCATATAGTTGTCTTTGTCTATGAGTTTTTATTTGTTTTTCTTCTTTATTCATTTGTTGCTTTTAGTTTTATATCCCACATATGAGTTTAATCATATGGTTCTTAGCTTTTTCTGACTGACTTATTTTTGCTTAGTATAACATTCTCAAGGTTCATCCATGCCGTCACAAGTGGCAGTATTTCATTCCATGGTATATCTTGCCTTTAGTTTGTATGCCTTTTCTTCTCTACCTCTTGTGTCTAAACATCTTCCTCACTAGCTAGAGTTTCTATCTTTCTAAGGAATGATTGAGGGAGACCATAATCTAAGACTGCTTAAAGTGGTAAAAGTTGCAATGGGATCAGACACTGGTTAATCCATGGACTTCTTACTGAAACCAGTTCCATCAAATTTTGTTTACAAAATTATAATTGGTACTTATGCAATGTACTGATTTTATTTAGTAATAACCTCTAAACTTGTAAGTTTGTCAACACAGTCTTTATTACTGCAAGTTGTAGCCAAAGTGTTTCCAGTTACTCTTTTTCATTCAGACTGAAGTGTTCAGTCACAGGGATATAAACAAAATTTGGCACATTCAGAAAAAGGGCACCTGTTTAGAATATTTCTTCCTGCCATAGGGCCACTATTCTATAATATTTGTTCTCCTTGTTATTATTTATCTTTTAATCCATTTTATATCATTAAAGTCTAAGTTGATCTCTTACATTAAAATAAAAATGAATGATGCATAGTCAAATGAGACAGCTCATTATTAGTGTATAATGTAATAACATTTAGATTAAAATATATGTTATATGTTTAAGAACAATGCTTTCTTTTACAATGTGTAAATGTCTATTCTGGGCATTTTACATGATCATATTATCTTCTCACAATCAATCACTAAGTTGAGTATTAACATCTCCCTTTCACAGATTAGAAAAAGGAAGCGTAGCAACAATATAAAACAAGTTGCATAAATTTACATATGTTCAAGTATGCTTCTGTATCACTGTGAGTGATATCCACACTTTTTCTATCATGGCTAATCACATTCATATATACTAGGGGAATGTGTTACATGATTAACCATAAGCCGTGATTGTAGTTTATTTGAATCTATGTGAATAGGAGATGGTAGAGAGAACAGTAGTTATAATACTAACAGTAATATGAGGGGGAAAGCAGTAAGAATATTAATAATAGATTCTACATTATTATTTTCTTTTAAAACATTGATTTCATAAAGCTGCACACAAAAGGCAAGTTTTCTTTAAGTCAGAATCTCAAGAATTTTCACAAACAGATAATGTAAAATGAATAAAGAATAATACTAGACTGTAATGGCATATTATTTTGAGAAAATAAATGCATTATTTAAGTTGAAAACTTCATCTAGACCAATGTTCCTGGGAGATATAATTATTCAAAAGGCTGTTTTCCTGCTAGAACATTGTACCCTCATTTGTGCAATTTATTTTCATTATTAGGAGAGATGAACTATTGCCTTAGTCATATGTTTTCACAAACATTTCAAATTCTGTTCTATAGAACATATATTACAATGATTTTATTATATCTTTTTATATTTGTATGTAAAAGCTTTGATTGGAGCATACATATTCAGAAAAGTGCAAACTCTTAAGCAAATAGTTCGGTGAATTTTCACAGTGAACACATCTCTTTAATTAAGTGTAACCCTAACAGAAAATATATTAGCTATTTCTCATGAAGCTGTTTTCTATCCACTTCTAGTTATTATTTCCAGTCTACCCCAAAATAATCAGTAGACTGACATCTATTACTGTAAATTAGTTTTCACCATTTTTGAAGCCAGCATAAATGGAATCATATGCTGTTCATGTGTGACATACTTTGTCTATGCTATGCTTAAGACACTCATGTTGTATATGATGATAGTTTAATTTTATTGATATATTTGATTATATTATAAAAATATCCCAAAATGTATTTATCATTTATCTATTTTACTGCTGAGCCATTTGGATAGTTTTCAGTTTGAACTACTGCAAATAAAATGCATGTAAACAATCTAAGTCCACCTTTCAATGCCAAATGCATGTACCTTTTAAATAAGAAACTAGAAGTGTAGTTGTTGGATCATGCATAGGGTAAGTACGTTTTTAGCTTTAGTATGTACTGCCAGTTTTTCAAAGTGCGTGTGTTGATTTTCTAACTTTTAAACAGTATAGGAGTTCCATTTTTCTTATGTTCTCCCCAAATCCAGAATTAGTGTTTTGGACATTGTAGTTAATATGGTAAGCATACCTTTATCTGATTAGAACTATTGTTCTGCACTCTCCTATATGGTATTGCCCACTTAGATATTCTCTTTTGTGAACTGTCCATACAAATATTTTTGCCTTTGAGTATTAGATTGACTGTCATTTTCTTATTAATTTTACCAGTTTATTTATGTGTATTATAAATGCCATTACAGCATTTTTGACATAAATGGAACTATGCATATTTAAAGTGTGCAATTTGATTAGTTTTAATATATGTATACATTCATAAAATCATCAAGAAAATCAAGATAATGAACTCATCTATTACCTACAAAAGTTTCCTCATGACCCTTGGCCATCCCTCACCCAGTTCTACCTCTTTTCTAGTCTCCAGGTGACAACTGATATGTTTTTGTCACTAGAAATTAATTTGCATTTTAAATTTTTATATGAATGAAATAATGCAGAATATACTCATTTTGTTTAGCTTCTTTCATTCACCATAATTACTTAGATATTTCTGTATATCAATGCACATATCACTATATCATTATTATAGAGGAGTTGTTTTATTGAAATAGGGTTTCAGTTTTGCAAAATGAAGAAGTTCTGGAGATGATTACATGATAACATGAATATACAACATGGCAGAAATAATTGAGACTGGTAAATTTGTACACTTAAAATGTACAAATTTATGTGTACATTTCTAAGTGTACATTTAGAAATAATTGAGATGATAAATTTGGTTACATGTTTTTAACACAAAAATAAAATAAAAGCCTTTTTTTAAGCTTAAACAATTGGTGAGTTTTACTAAAATAAGGTAGGCTGGAGAAAGATAAACTTTGTAAGACCCTGGCGAATCAATTGTTCTCTTTTAGCCATGTTTGAATTTTAAAACACTGTTAAAGAATCAAGAGTTGAAATTAGTAAGCAGACAGAGAATCACAGAGGTCAGTCTGCAGAGATCTATTTGGTAGTCAAAAGAATATTGATAATATTCAAAACCATGGACCTAGATGAGAGCATCTACAGAAAAATTGCCAACTGAGAAGAGAAAAGAGTTCAGGGCAAGTCAAGGAGTGTTTCAAATGTATTATTTAGACAGAGGAGGAGAAACCATTAAGTGAATCTAAGACTGAAAGCATTGACAGTTATGGGCAACATCATAAGAACATGATGTCACTAAAGTCAAGAGAAAACAATGTCACAAGAATAAATTACTCATTTGAGTTTAGACATTGCTGGGAGATCAGGAAAGATGAGATCTTTTTTAATGGCTTAATGGTATGGAAGCTTTGCAAGAGTGAATTGAGAAGGAATTGGAAAATGAGAAAGTGAATGTTTTGAGATATTTTCCATTGAAGAGACATGGAGACAAGAAGGAGAGATGGGATGGGCCACAGTTTTATCTTAAAATGTAGAAAAATATTAATACATGATTTTAAATTCATGGGAACCATTCAGTGCTGAGGGATTAACTGATGTGGATGAGGGGAATTAGCATAAGAAAAATTTCTTGATCATCTAAAAAGGTGCATGGGTGAAGTTCAAAAGAGTCTAAAAGGAGTAGGGATGGATTGGGAGATTTGAAAGTTATTAGACAGAGAAAAAAACTTTAGACAATTCTATTCATTTTAAATAGGAAGATTGAAAACAACAAACAGAAAGGAGAGACAAATATCTTATTCTCTAACCTATCCTAATAACTTAAACATAAATTCTGTCATGTAGGTGAAACGTAACTGGTAATTCTTAAATTAAAATAATATATATATTCAAAATAAAATCATAAAAAATATTTTCAAATTATTCCCAAAATAATTAGGCCTAGAAAGAGACCTTTAATATTCTTAATCTACTGCAGCTGCAAATACATAAAATAATTCTCTAAATGTTTACACCAGCCCTGGCTCGTGTAGCTCAGTGAATTTAGTGCCAGCCTGTGAACCACAAGGTCACTGGTTCAATTCCCAGTCAGAGCACACGCCTGTGTTGCAGGCCAGGTCCCCAGTAGGGGGTGCAAGAGAGGCAACCACACATCATTGTTACTTTCCCTCTCTTTCTCCTTCCCTTCCCCTGTCTCTAGTCATAAGTAAATAAATAAAATTTAAATGCTTACTCCAATTTCAAATCAGCAAGCTAAATCACAAAAACTCTTTCATAAATATCTATATTGTTTTAAAATAAATGCTTTCGGACACAGTAGAATATCTGAAGGCCCTATAGTTATGAGTTTACTGTTGTGATTTGTCAAACCACTTATCTTTTCTGAATCTTAGTTTTCTCACATGTAAAATGGAGAGAATAATGCTTTCCTTACTATTCTGAGGAAAAAATTACATATGAACATGTTAGTGGAGAAGTATGTAAAGACAACTGTTATGTAACAGGGAGGTAATAGCTGAAGGATACCACCCTTGCAAAAATGAGTATGTCAGGCTTCTTCCGCCACTCCCTGCCTCTCTAAGTAGCATAATGAGATTAGTCTTCTGAGTTCTCAGAAAGGTGCAATATTCTGAAATGCAATCAGAATCTTTAAGTGGGACAGAGATCCACAAATATAAATGAGTATTAAGTTTTCAAGGTTTTAGGTTATTTGAATATAATTAAAAATTTTACTTTAAAAGGCTCAGTAATGCATAGAATTGTATGGTGGTAGAATATGTAAATTTTTCTTCTAAGAGTTATGTCTCATAAATTGCCATGATATATATATTTTGAGATATATGCAACCATAAATTTTATAGGTATGGATTGTTTTATTATACATCTTAAATTTATATAATGAGCACATAAACTACCAGATATAAAAATGCAAAAAGTCCAAAACTTTCATGCATTTAATCCATATTTTTCAAACAGTATCACTGCTGGTAACTGTTAACCAGGCTTTATACACATGGGAAGCAAGGCAACGATTATATGCAGTTCTAAAATCAACATACTGCTTAGATCATTATAAGAAGTGATACAGTATGAGACTGTTTTTCACTGACGCTTATTTTTTTCATCTAGTGCTCATATATTCTTAGTAACCGGAATATGCCACTCATAGTTATAATTGGCTAGCACTCCCATAAAAATTGAATGTTTAAAAATAAGAAAGAAGCCTAGGCTACATGACCCCTTCATTGCTCCTATAAAATTTAAAGGATGTGATTGTGTTTGAATCATTTTGAAGGTTTGGGAAAAGGAGCTGTGGAATATTTAACAAGACTAAGAGATCCAGCACAGTTGGTTTCAGACTCTAGGGTATGTTGTAGTCATTAATGATGTGCCTTCTGTGCAAAACATAGATGTGGAATGTTCACTTGATTTTTACAAATAGTGAATAAAATATTTAATATTGTTAATCATTAAAATATAGGTAATGAACTGAATACTGTTAAACTTAAAAATAAAAATATACAGATGCCAAGTAAATGTATTTACCAATGTTATCTTCATTTAAAAAAATTGTCTTGAGTCACATTTTCAGTACTCAAAAATCTTAACATAGTAGTAGAGCTGGCATTCACGAATTCATGCTTTTTTAACACACTATTAATGTCAGCATTAAATAGAGAAAACCAAACAGTAAGTATTGAAAGTCAAAATGTAAAATAAGCCTGTTTTGGAAAAGTCTAGTAGGGTAACAGTGTCTAGATTCAACATGCAAGTGCCATCATGACGAATGTTGACAACACTTTTTGAGAGCCAATTATAGTGTTGTGTGTGTGTGTGTGTGTGTGTGTGTGTGTGTGTGTGTGCAGGGACTAGAGATCAGCCAGATGCCAGATTAGTTGTATGCACAAAGCTGTCTTGGATCTGTCTTTTTAAACAAGAGCTGCAGAAAATGTTACAGCAATTTTGAAGCTTTATTCCTCTCTGGTAAGAGCAGCTTTCTTTTTCTTCACAATGGTGAGAATTTGATAAGAAATCCTTTTAAACCTAATGTGGTCAGGGAGCAGAGAAGCTGTTCTATGTTACAAGTCATAAACTGTTTACTTTTCTTTTGAACTATTTTTATAATGCTTTTTGCCTGTATTTTATATAGAAAAATAAAAGTGAAGCAGTAAGTCATATTGCACATATAAATTTGTATTGGAGGTAGGGGAGTCTTAAACTACTCTTCTGTTGAATGAAATGTGGTGTTATTTTGTATTTTATACTCTAGAACTCCTGGTCAGGAAACAGGGGGAAAAGCCAGTGCTCTGATCCATGGCTGAGAGTGAGTCCATATGTTTAAGTTCTCCCCCGACCAGCGATGTTATTACTGCCCAGGAGCTCGTCTCCATAAAGCTTCAAGAACCCAACCAAATATTGCCTTTGGCTTTACTTGTAGACATTTCTGACTACTCTAAACTTTTTTTTTATTTTAAAAATTGGAAATGTTGAAGATAGTAAATCTAGGTGAGTTTGTCTAGATGTGACCTTTGTCACTTTAGCTCTAAACAATGTAACTGTGCACCTATACTCATATACAAAACATAAGATTTTGTTTTTTTTTTCAAAATTTCTTCAACCTGTAATGTGTTTTGATAGTCAATATTTCCACAAAAATCTCTACATGTTATAAACTCTTTATATTTATGAATCTATATATGTTATTAAATTTACATATGACTAAAGTGATGAGAAAATAGTTGGGAATGTATAAAATGTATATACACAATGTTAATATATGCATATATGTATACATACATGTTTTAGTATATACAAATATTTTACATGTGTACAATTAATATTTGATAATAGATTTACACATTATAGTACTGTAATTTCTAGAGAAGTCATTTTTAATTTGCATTTTAATGAGCATTTGTTCAGAAAACAATGATACAAATATCAAAAATACTTTACAAACAATCAGCTGCATTTAAAGCTAAGTCCATTTCTTAAAGTAACCATTTTAAAGTGAACTTGTGTTTAGTTTTTCTTTTCAGTAGACCAATTACATAAATTATTTAACATATATGTGTATTATTGTGATTATACACATATGTGTATATGTTAGCATGTATATATGTGCACACACTAATGTGTATGTGTGTGCATATACACATACAGTAATCACACACATATGTAATCACACTAATATAATCACACTGACATTATATGTGTATATATATCCACGAGGCTTGAATATAAAACAAGCCTGTTTCATTCCAGAGTAGTATTGCCAGCTTCAAAAGTATAAACAACTCATAATGGCTTTCTAATAGGTTACTAATAAATATTTTTGTTCATTTGATCATATCTGTTGTATTAATTGACTATCTTGCTAAAATTTTAAGAAGTATATAGCTTATAAAAAATGGGATATAATATCTGTACAGATTTAGTGATGATTTGACAAATGTGTTTGAAAATTACTACTTACTATTGAAGTTTTGGCTAAGGACACGCAGATAAGAGTATCTTACAGAGTCAGGAATAGTCATGGTCAACAGTAATGCAATGATATTTTTTTTAATTAAAAAATAGCTCTGCCTTTTTACATGTTGAGTCTGAAAAACTGTAGCAATGCCATCTTTTCCTTTTAACCCTCCTTTAAATTATGTTTGCATTTAATACACCATTTTCAATACTTGAATTGTGCAGATTGTATTGAAATACCTATAATGATAGTCCTGTAACACTTATTATTATACCTACCTGCATATAGTAGAGCCCAATAAATATGTATTTCACATTAAAAAAAAAGTCCTGCTCCTGAGAAAAGATTCTGGTCTAAAGGGGAGCTGAGGAAAAAAATAGTTAACAATATGTAGTTTCTATTCTCTTAAAGAGTGTGTTTCCCTTAGGTACGCGAAGTGGGCAACAATAGCAAAGTGCTCCAATTTTCTTAGTTTCCATCTTTCCCAAATTTGAAGGGAATCTCTGTTGAACAAAACACACACACGCACACATGGTGAGGCAAAAGTAGGTTTACAGTTGTTGGTGTGGAAAATAATCCAATAATTAATAAATAATAAATTCTGTGTTTTCTGTATTCACAGCTATTTAAACTTATTTTGCCCCACCCTGTATATGTGTATATATATCTGTGTGTATATATATAATTATTTTTGCCTTTAGAATCCATAATTATTACCAGATACATGCACACACACACACATACACACACACTGTATTTGAGAACATAGAAATGAGAGAAGCAAATATAACACCTCTGACCTCCAGTGAATATAGCACGTTAGGATATTCTGGAATATTTTACTTTCAAGCCTTTACTTCTTCTATTGATTCCAAGGACACTGCTTTCTCTATTGCCTCATGACCAGGTCTATCTGTCGTTTCTGGCTCAGAGTAGAGAGGTCCCTTATATGGAGGTATCTTCCCAGCAATCCTCATGCTCACTTGGATAAAATGATCCCTTTCATCTTAGAACATTCTTATCACTTTATTTTTATAGAAAAAGGACGAAAATTTATGAACAATGAGACACCTTTGGGAAAAAATTGTTTTCCAGATTTTGTTTGAGAAGTCTGCTTTTAGAAATTTACCTTTCAGAAAATTATTGTTTCATTACTCTGAACATTTCTTTTGCCTTCTTTGCCCTCCTGCTTTCCTCACAGGTGATAATCTTGCCTTTTATTTCACTGAGAAAATCAAAATTATTTGGCCAGTTCCTCCATGTTTTCTGCCTCCATGTCTAAAAAGCTTACCTTAGTCTTCACTTATCACTCTCTTCTTTCTAGCTTTTGCAGTGGGAAAAAACACACATACTTTGATCAATGTTTAATCTCTACTTCCAGATTCTCAGGTATCAACCTTAATCTATCAAGTCATTATTCCTAACATTTGGTTCTATCTTCTGCACAAAATCCTTTCAATTGTAGTCTCTCTGTGTTAACTTTCTGTGTCTCCCACCCACAACTGTCCCCACGTGTGCCCTTCTACCTGCCATCTTTATTTCTGCTACTCTACACACACTTCTCAGAGTTTATTTGTCCAGATAACATTTTCATGACCTTATTTTCAAGTCTCTCCAATCTTACTATACTTTCATGACCCTTTCAAGCTTTGTCAGATGGCCACTTTGACCTTCAGGTTGGGAAAGCCACTATACACTTTTCATTTCTTATCTTAATTCCCCATAATATATAAGGGTTGAGTATTTAATGTTTTTAAACCATTTTACCTTTACTTCCTAATTTTTCCTAGAAAACACTATCATAAATACACATATATTATACATATAACATCATCTGTGTATTATGATATATTATATGGTATATATATGTATTTAATGATGAGAGAGACATGTTTGACATAAATAATGAGAATACTTTAGCCTAAAAACTAAATAACATAAGAAACACCTCCACTGTCATATTTCATTGCAAAATAACATGACTATATTTAGTTTTGATAATCTCAACAAATTCACATTCACTGTATTGTTTTTCCTAGTGTCCTGTATTTTCTTCACATTTTAACCTTTTCCATATAAATAAACTATCACAAAAATAAGACTCAGTTTCCTTATCTGTAGAAAGTAGATGCCATATTATGAATAAAATATAAAATCTCAGCAAAGTAGGAATAGAAAGGAACTTTCTTAACTGAATAAGGAATATTTATTTTTAAAAAATACAGCTAACATTTTTCTTAATGTTGAGAAACTAAAAACTTACTAAGATTAGGTAAAAGGCTATATCCATTTTATATCCCTTTCACAACTTATGGAATTTGAAATTAATAACTGAATCTACTGGACACTTGATCGTGAACTTTAGAGCCTCTAGATCTGTGAAAAATAAGTTTATATTGTTTATAAGCTGCCCAGTTAATGGTATTTTGCTGAAGTAGCCTAAAAATAGTAAAACTATTATGCAAATATACAAAGAATTGTTAAAACTTAATAATAACAAATATAACAGTCCAATAAAAATGGGAAAAGGAATTGAACAAATTCCTCACCAAAACACAGATAGCAAATAAGAATATGAAAAGGTACTCAGCATCATATGTCATTAGAAAATTACAAATTAAAACAAGATACAACTACATAGATATTTGAATGCCCTGAATCCAGAACACTAAAAATGCAGTCAAGGATGTGTAAAAAAGAAACCCTTATTTACTGCTGTTGGGAATGCAAAATGGTATAATGACTTCAGAAGGCAGTTTGGTGATTTCTTTTTTAAAAAAAGATTTTGTTTATTTATTTTTAGAGATAGGAGGGAAGGAGAAAGAGAAGAAGAGAAACATCGATGTGTGGTTGCCTCTCATGTGCCCCCTACTGGAGGCCTGACTCCCAATCCAGAAATGTGCCCTGACTGAGAATTGAACCGGTGACCTTTTGGTTCACAGGCCTGCGTTCAGTCCACTGAACTACACCAGCCAGGACTGGTGATTTCTTATAAAACTAAACATACTCATACCATGTGATCCAGCAATTGTGCTTTTTGGAATTTACCCAAAGAAATTAAAAGTTACATCCACACAAAACCAGTGCACAGAACTTATAACAACTTCATTTATAATATCCAATACTTGGCCCCAACCAAGATGACCTTAAATTAGTAAAATGGGTAAGTAAACTGTACTACATCTGGACAATGGAATAATATAAAGTACTAAAATAATTAAATTATCAAAAAAAGACATGCAAGTACCTTAAATGCATATTACTAAGTGGAAGATGCCAATCTGAGAAGGCAACATAATGTATGATTTTAACCATGACCTTCCAGAAAACTGTGGAGACAGATAAAAGATTAGTGGTTGCTAGGGATTGGGAGGGAGTGAGGAATGAGTGGGCAGAGCACAAAGATTTTTAGAGTTGTAAAAGCATTTTTCATGACACCATAATGGTAGATACATATAATTGCATGTTTGTTAACACTTATAGAATGTACAACACAATACTAAGAGTGAACCGTGATGCAAGTTGTGGACTTTGGGTGTCGATGTATCAATGCAGCTTTATTGACTATAACGAATGCAGTGCTCTGGTTCAGGATGTTGATGCTAGTCAAGGCTGTGCATCGGTGGGTACAGGAGGGATATGGGACCTCTCTATACTTTCTGTGTAGTTTTGCTGTGAACCTAAAACTGCTCTAACGTTTGTTTACAAGGCAAAAATATAAATGGAGAAAATATGAAATAGCAAACATAGAAGACTTTATAAATTTAAAACATACAAATGCGCTGTTTCTCTCAAATAATATATTAGTAGTAAAACTTCAAAATCATTGGGATATTTATTCATATATATAACAATAAGTTGTTATGTGTATTTTATTTCATCTTCTTGTAAAGTTTATATATATGTATGTATATAGATACATATTTAATTCTCTCCTGAAGACATTTTTCCATTGCTTTTAGAGAGAGAGGAAGGGAGAGAAAGAAAAAAAAAAGAATTGATGTGAGAGAGAAACATTGATTGGTTGTCTCCAGTATGTGCCTGAAGAAGACTAACTTTAACACTATGCAGGGAATGTGTAGTATCTTCAAGAAAACATCTTCGTTATGCTAGATTGCGCACACACAGACTAGTATTGAGCAAGCCAACTATGCTTACACAGAAAAGAAGAAAAACAAGGTTTGCTCAATTCCTTTTTTTGTGTGAAAAAAATACTGTTTTATGACAAGGATAAATAAACTTGATCCCTGCGAGTTATTTATGAAAATTGTTCTCATTCATTCCTTTTAATTCTTCAGGCAAAGCTTGTGGTTAAGCCATGAGATCTTATGTTTGATAATCTTTAATTCTGCCACCACTCTTTTCTGTTTGCAAGTTTAGGTAAAAAAATAAAAACTTACTCATCAGTACAATGGAGATGACAGTATTCCCATATCCATAAAATGATGATTAAATAAAAAACAAATATAACAATTATAAGAATACCTAGCATATATTATTATGAACAAGTAAGTCATTACTATCTTAAAATATTTTGATAGATCAGCTGAAGTATCAATTGTTTAAGCAATAATTCATAGGCAGCCATACTGTCTTCCGCTTCTGATAACATTGTTAGGTTACTGTTGCACTAACCATTTTGCCATCCCAGTTTTAATAACCATCGTTCTCATTGTAGTCTGTCTCCAACTATTGATATACTCTTTTTCCTTGTCACATATAACTAACATCATGCCATACAATCAAATGTCAAGTTCTATAACTCTTTATTTTCAAAGTTACTCAGACCTTACTCATTCTTTACATTTCTATTAACTTATAACTAACTTACACCTTTTTAAAAAATTCTCTGTTGTTTTTAGTGTTTGCCCATGTATGTGGGAAAGGAGAGAATACATATTTTTTAATAATTTATCCCTACTATCCAAATAAATGCCTGAAGTTTTATTATATTATTGTTATATTATTATAAAAGAAGTTATATATCAATGATATCAACACTATAAAAAACTAAAAATCTTATGTGAATAAAGTTAGAATCAATTTTAATTTGTTGGCCAGAATGAAATTATAGATTTTAAATTACTATAATAATCAGTGAATAATACAGTGAAAAAAATTGTTCTGTTCACATGTGTTGCAAATGTTTTTCCAGAGTTTCCTTTACATCTTTAATTTACATAAAGCACTTAGGATTATGAAGTATAAAAAACTAAAAAAAATTGTCCAGTAGTATAATATAGTTATATCAATCTAATTCAACTTTTTTTTGGGGGGGGAACTATTTTTTAGACCTTGTTAGAAAGGGCTTTCCTAACTAGTCAACAACTTTGGCCTGTTGGTGTCATTCTGAGTTTTTTCTATAATATTTTAAGTCATTTTGAATTTATTTTGCTACACTTTTTTAAATAAAGAGTAATCCAATGGGGGTAGACTCATAGATGGAGAGCAGAATGACAACTTATGTTAGGGGAGAGGTTAAGGGTGGAGGGACTGAGCAAAAAAACAAAGGACCCATGGGCATAAACAACAGTGAGATGATTGCTGAGGGAAGGGGGTATAAGGGGACTAAAAAGTAATGTGAAAAATACAGGAAATATTTTAAAAAATAGAATTAAATATTACTATATTTTAGATAAAAAATGTATAATCCAACTCCAAAGATTTGATGTTTTCTTATAAGCACATATCTTTTTCTATGTAATATACTTTACCTCCTAGATGTCAATCAGAGAACAAAATCAATTGAGAAACTACATATATATTGTAATAGTTCATTTTTATTATATTTTTTCCATTACCATTTGTTGCCCTTATGCTCTTGTTCACCTCTACTCACCCTCTCCTGCAATCACCACACTATGGTCCATGCTCGTGAGTTCTTTTTCTTTTCCAGTCAGTCCTTCCACTCCTGCCCTATATCCCCTACCAGAGCTGTCAGCTGGCTCTCTGTGAGTCTATTTCTATTTTGCTTGTTAGTATTGTTTGTTCATTAGATTCCACATAAGAGTGAAACATATGGTGCAGTTCTTTTTCTCTTACTGGCTTATTTCATTTAGCATAATATTCTTCAGGTCCATCCATGCTGTTGAAAAGGTGAAAATTTCTTCTTTTTTAAGGCTGAGTAGTATTCCATTGCATAAATATAACATAACTGTTTCATCCATTCACCTACTGATTGGCATTTGAGCTGCTTCCAAATCTTAGCTATTGTAAATATCGCTGCAATGAACATACAGGTACATAATATTCTTCTGAATTAGACAGATGATCAATAGACATGAAAAAGTGCTCAACATCAATAATCATCAGAAAGATGCAAATTAAAACCACAATGAGATATCACATCACATTTGTCAGAATGACTAACATCAATAAATCAACAAACAACTGTTGGTGAGGATATGGAGAAAAAGGAACCCTCATGCACCGTTGGTGGAAATGTAGACTGGTGCAGCCACTGTGGAAAGCAGTATGGAGTAAACTCAAAAATTAAAAATGGAATTGCTACTTCTGGGAATTTATCTACGGAAGATAGTATATTTTTAAATGGCAGAACAATGTGTGAAATAGCCCATGCATGCAAAAAGTTGCATCTTTGAGTATATAGAGTTTTTAAGTTTATAACAGAATTAACCTATGGTATTTTCTACTAACAAAGTGATATATATTCTGATATATAATTGACTTATATATGTATTTTAAGCATATGTTTCATACTGTGATTTTTGCCTTCTTGTTTATCTTGTCTTTACTTATTTTAATAAATTTTACATTTTCTATTATATACTTACTCCAGTGCATTCAGGGTACTAGTTTATATTATTATAAATTCTAAAGGGTAGAGGAATTTTTAAATTAACTTGCATCCCTGTTTCTTTAATTTCTTAACTACAAAATAAAACTCACACAAATATATGCACTCACAAACATTCTATTGGAAAATATAGAAAGTACTGTTTTTTTCAGGGTTTCCTTTCCAGTTACCTAAAATCCAGAATTATCATTGACATATGTTCTCCTTAAAGAAAAATACTACATATATTTATATATTAGTGCCAAGTTTAAGATGCAAAGGTTTAAAGAAATAGCTTTGGAAAATATTTTCAAAGTGAGTGTTGAACAGAAACAAGGCAGACTTATATTGACAAAAGACCTTGAGGGAGTTTTATATCAGAAAATGGAAAATGCTAACTACTAGCTAAAGAAAGTCTGAAGTAGAATAAGAAGAGGTAGTGTCAGATCCTTTATCAGAAATTGAACAATGATACCCTGAAGTGTATAAGGTGAAATGAAGTGGCACCAGTAATGTGTATGGAATTTTATGTTCACAGTGCATGCGACCTGAAGTTGCCCTGGGTGAAAGCAACTTTAGAAAGCAGCTATATGTATGTTTTTTTTTTTTTTCCCACCAAACACCTAAATGGTACTGACACAAATAAGTGTGTATTTCTTAATTGGTTGTTTTAGGCAAAAATATCTTAGAAATATTTGACTCATTAAGATAAAAATTTATATTCATAATATTTAGGAGTGACATTCACATTTTAAAAACAGAACTTTGGTATTCTAATGTAACTCCAAGTTCCATGGAATACAATTTGCAAACCCCTACAACATTGGTATGTAAGACAGATGAAGTGTTTTCATGACCAATTAGATAAAGGGGGGGGGGGAAATCATTCAACAGACAGCAGATTGCAGGCAGCATTCTGTAGTAGCTGAAACTGGAAGCACCGCGGATTGTCACTGCAGACACTGAAGTAAGTAAAGACAGAAGATGCCATGCCTTAGTCAGAGAATCTTAGGGACGGAGAGGAAAAGGCCTTAGTTTTTATAGTAGATCACATCTTTCACTTGCTAATTTTGTAATCCTGATAAAGTTTCTTAGAGTCACTGGAAGTCAGTTTATTACAATGAAAATTATAAAGAATAATTATTATCTCACAGATAATGCCAATGATGGTGTACAATTTCTTAAGGTTCATACGGACTTTTAATAGCTGTTTGAATATGTTAATAGAATTAAATAAAACTATCTGGAAAGGCAGAGAAATTATATTTGCAGGTATTTGGGACTTAATAGCAAGAGAATTACAACTTTTCTTTCAAGTTGATAGTTAAATCTTAAATTCTGTTGAATGCTGTAATACATCAGTTTATTTCTTCAATCATGTATAACATGAAAAACACATGTACATGCAGGAGTGAGGGTTTGAGACATCCAACAGAAGTCCAAGATGAATCACACTTAAAAAAATATAAACATTTCCATATAGGTTTTAAAATTTCATGTCCTATTTAGTTTTCTATAATATATTTTTTAAAATTCTAAACTTAGCCTAATATGAGTTAAATTATGCATTCTGTTGGTTATAGGAAAAAACATAGTATATCAAATATGACATTTTAATTTACTTTATTTTTGCCTATTACTCTATAATATTTGAAATAAAATGTACCAGCTATTTAGTTACACATGTACTTATTTAATATATTGATTGTTATATGATACATAGATGATCTCTTCTATTATATATAACAATACTTTTAATAGTATGTCACTGATTTTATACCCTGAAAAGTGGATGACTGTGTGAACATTACCTCCTTTGTTGCTCAGATTAGATATGGCACTAAATTTAAACATTCAAAAAATTTTAGTAGCAGCATTTTGATGTTTGTGGTTTTGTTTTTGCTTTTAAAAAAAAAATTGTACCAAGCTAACAGGACTTTCCAGCACACTGTTGTGAATGAATCAGCAATGGAATTGAACTCCACTCTTCAGAGACTCTTTTCTGTTATGCTCCCCAAGCCTGGTCTTTGTAGATGCGTGGTTAAAAACAAATACATTAGAGTCAGGTAGTCTTAGTTGTAACCCTAATTTCATTATCCACCAGTTGTGGAACTTACTCAACTAACCTAAACTTGGTACAAATGCATTACTTTGTCTCCAACATGGATATAATAATACCCATTTTATAGGATTAAATGAGATAATGTAAGTAAAAAATTCAGTCATGAACTATATATAATACCTACATTACTATTTCTGTCACCTCATATAAAGTAATTTGACACAGGCATTTTATACTACAATAGATTTTAAATACTCTATGTAAGTGAAAAGGTTCACCTTTTGTGATATTTTAGAAATCATGGTTATCATATATTTCACATTTACCCATATAACTGGGATTGATTTTCTATTATTGAACAACTAAATATATGACTACTAAGAATATGAAAGCTTCTTTTCCGAATGTGAGAGAGTGTCTACACATGTTCAGAGGTGTGTGTGTGCGTGCATGTGTACTGAAAAAACAAAAAAAAAAAATAATTGTATCTAAAAGAATGTTTCATTGGCTTTTTTTAAATTTTTTTTAATACTTTATTTATTTTTCTTTAGAGGGAAAGGGAAGGAGAGAGGGAGAGAAGTATCAATGTATGGTTGCCTCTCATGAGTCCCCTGCTGGGAACTGGCCTGCAACCCAGGCATGTGCCCTGACTGCAAATCGAACCACGATCGTTTGGCTCGCAGGCCCGCGCTCAATCCACTGAGCTATGCCAGCCAGGGCTTCATTGGCTTTTTAATATTAAAAAAATTTTCACTTTGAGGGGATGGAAAGTGCAAAGCAGAAAAATATATATTGATATGTGAAAACATTTGTAACTGTATTAATGTAGCACTATAACACCATCATGTATAGCCTCCCTGCCCCTCTTGTAAGTGGATTTGTCAAAGTCATAAGTATGAAGTAGATGTCCATTGGTGGTTCAGATCCTTCCGTGGAAAAATGTAGAATGGAGAATCAGAGCTGCACACTAAAAGAAGTTGCCCCCTCCTTTGGAAACAACCCTCTTCTTTCCTAGAACTATAAAGTTCTGTCCAGAATGTATCCATCCATGTAACATGAAAAATGGAGACATCTATTGAAGAAGATACAAGATACAGGAAACATTATACCTAGGACAATGATACCTCAGCCCCTTCAAATTAGTCATGTTGGGACCTCACACAGTTGCCCCAATTACTATCAGCTGTCTCAGAATATTTCCTGAATTTTATCAACAGTCTGAAATATTCTTTCTCAAAGGTGATTTTAGTTTTGGGGAAAGCCAGAAGTTGCAGGGCACTAAATGTAGGCTCTAAGGGGACTGAGTCACTGGGTGATTTGATGTTTTGCCAAAAATCTCTGTAGGAGAAGTGATGCATGAGATGTGGCATTGTCATAATGAAGCTGCCAATCACCAGTTGCCAATAGCTGCAGACTTCTGGATCATCTGATGTTTCCATGGAAACTTAATGCAAAATTTGATGCAGATTCATTGCTCTACTTGCTCAGTCATTTTAAATGTGACAGCCACAAAGTACACAACCTCACTCAATGGCATCTACCACCCCCACTGACTAATACAGTGAAGTCATCATTATTCACACGTGTGCATTCCAGTCTGCTCACCTTGGCTTCCAGGTTACATCGATGTTGTGCAAACTGTTCTCATTATATTAACAATCTTTGTATTTTTCAGGCAGACTTTATATATAGAGAGAGCAATGCTTTGAGCAGTATACAAAACCTGTGAAAACCTTTCTTTTATCCTCAATACCTCCTGCCCCTGTTTGCTGACATTAAGCACAGGCCATTACATATGTGTAGGGTTTTTTGTGTATCAATTATACTTCAATAAAGTTGTTTAAAAAATAGGACCTAGATACTTAATAGGATGACAATATAAGGTCAGGGAAGCATACTTAGGTGTGCTCTCTCTTTATAAGTTAGAGAGATATGCCTGTCTCATATAGCACTGAAGGAAGTAGGAATTCAGAGTAGATGCTTGGTTCCAGAACCATTTCTGCCATAGACTAGCTGAATAACCCTGAGCATGTAGCCTGACATGCAACTATGTCCTTATTTGTATATGGTCAATGATATTTGTTAATCCTACATATGATTTTTTATACTTTATATGTGATAATTAACCGAGATGAGATATTTATTTAGTATAGTGCCTGGTTCTTTACAAATGATAAATAAAATAGCAATCATTAGAATTTTATTATTATAATATATTCCCCCTTCTACTGTTCTCAGTAACTAGTAGAAAGATGGCAGACTTTCATCTAAATAGTGACAAAATGACAGCCCAAGATTCTCCATTTTATTGAGATGAAAACATGCACTAATGCACTAAGGATACTGATATAGAAAATTATGTAGCTCTGCTGGATCACATATTTGGAATTGTGAAAGGGTAGATGCCATTCTATATTGCCTCTGTAGATGAATATCAGATAGATGGTGTGCCTCTAATACTGGACATATAGGTTTAAAGTAAAATATACTCTTTAAATATTTAATTATGTGTATTCCATTTGCATAACTTGCTTCTATTACAGAGATAAAAAAGTTTTAATACTTTTTATTTCATTGATTGAAATAAACTTTTAATGAGTATACCATGGAATAGAGTATATCATTATTGATATAGATGTAGATTATTACTATTATTAATTTTATTAACACTATTTAAATTATGCAAAAACAGAAAGTCATTTATATGTTCCCTCCATAATCAGAAGGCAACTTTGGCATATAGATTCACTTCAATACCTATGCATTCACCTTGGAAA
>PVKM010022966.1:0-21444 GCA_004027735.1 Carollia perspicillata | reverse complement strand
TCGGCACAAAAAGTCGGCAAATTAGCAGAGTTTATTCTGTTGACATTCTCACACCTTGAGAAATAGCCCATTTGTATTATCACAGTTTGATATATTTCCCATTTACCGAGCTTCTTTGGCAAGTCGGCATTTTAATTTAATTATACTTTTCGCTAATGGTCTTTATTTTTCAGTGTCTGTGTGTGAAACGCCAGTGGGTTTGATTGTCCCCACCCCCTTCTCCCCAGTGCCAAGCTGTAGTGCAAATTTATAAACTGACAAAATTCAGCGTAAAAGTCAGGGAGGTGAAATAAGGCATTGGTGCAGAAGCCCTGCTCGAGCCGTGAGGAGTGCTCCTCCCTCTGCAGAGTGTGGCCCCAGCTTGCTCACGTTTCGTTCCGGCCTTGGTGTCCCCAGCCGCAGCTGTGGCACAGAGAAGGTGGGGCAGGTGTCCCCGGTCAGAGAGGGACAGGAACTACCAACGGCGTAGACCCCTCGCAGGGCCGCTTCTGTGCCTCTGGGGGTCTGCAGCAACCTGGCCCCTTGGCAATGCTTGGAGCTGGCCCTGGCTTCCCCCTTAAGGGAGTCGGTGATGGTGGAGGCCCGTGGCTCCCCCCCACCCCCACCCCCCGACGCCGGCAGGCTGGCTGTCGGAGCGGCCGGGTCCCTCCCGGGACTTCAGGCTGCACTGCATGCTCCAATAGCAAAGGGGGCTGCGGCGTGGATGGGCCCGGAGAGGCCAGCACATGCGGTCATCGCGCATTTCTGCGAGTGTGCACACCCTCTTTCCTTGGTGCACAGATGCCACTGACGGGGAGACGCTCCCCGCTTTAAAGACACTCACAGCCCTTTAAAGACAGAACGGAAGAGAAGAGACTTGGCCAAACGAAACGCACCCGCTGGCGGCGCTGTGCCTCCCGCACTCAGCAAAGCTAACAGGTGGAAAACTAAGGCTGACAGTACAGTCTCGGAAATTAATTGTGCTCGTAATTTTGTGCAGATATTTTGAAGGCAAAGCCAGCTTTCAGACGATGGCCCAGAATGCACCGGAGTACCCGCAAACCTGTGTAAGCATCGTCAGGGCCCCTACGTGGAAGAGGGGCCGTCTCCTTGCTCCGGTTCACAGGGCGGGGGCCCGAGGACCTCAGGTGTCCGAGGAGCTGTGCCCCGTGGACGGGCCGTGCTGGGCACTTGGTGCTTTGTTACTGCCTTTCTCCAGGCCTGTGTTGTCTGCCCGTTCAGAGCAGGGCTAGGACTCAGTTTGATTTTCACGCAGGGTCTTTCCTCCCGAAGCCTGTTCGAATGCCCCCCCCCACACACACACACACCTTCGCCATCCCGTCAGCTCGGATAATTTGCCTTTGGAGGTGTGTAGACAAGAACCAGTTTTATTTCATCAGCTGGGCAAAGCCCGGGACGATTTATCTGCTTGTTCCTCCCCACGAAGCCCTCCACTCCAGACCTCCTCCTCGGAGAGAGTGAGAGTCCAACAGAGAAGCCGGCACAAGCGACAGGGACCCACGTGGAGGAGGCGCAGAGCATGCTAGTTACCTTCCTCGGGGGATCTTACAATGCACGATGTATATGTAAATTGCTGCGATGACCATGGTTACTTCGGGGTTCCATGTTCGTGGGGAGGAGTGTGGGGAAGGAGACGGGGCCTGGTGCCCCCCACTTTGACCGCTGCTCCGTCTTCTGCGAACAGAAGTCCTGCCCTTGTCTAACTGTTAGCCTCCCCCCGGCCGGCCTCCGTGGGGAAAATGCAGCCTCTCCCTTGTCTCTCCGGTCACTACCGTGAACTGCGGGCTTGAATGAACGAAATGCTTTCGCCGCAGGACAGGCCGGATGCCGAGTCCCGGAGGTAATGGCAGACCGACCCTCTGGGACGTCTGAGACCTTCAGGAGGACTTCGAGTCTCTCTGGCTGCGCGCTGGCCCGGAGAACTGACAGTGTGGGTAGTGCGGCCGCAGGCAGGGGAGCGGGGAGACCAGCTAGCCCGAGGTGGGCAGGGCGCAGGGGAGGGGTGGGCAGGAAAGAAGTCCTCAGGGTCCGAAGTGTTTTTAATGCGCGGGGATTAAAATGTGGGAATTGATGCAGGACGGACGCAACCACCAAGAGGAGAGCGAGAGGAAGCCAAGGCTTTGCCTGAGCACCTAGAAGAACAGTTGTCGTTTTCTGATGTGGGGAAAATATTTATTTCAAAAAATGCAAAGTGTAAGGTTTGTGCCAGCTGAGAGAGGAAACTGGTACCATAGGGGATAGATGGAGGCTGACGGACAGAGAACAGGCGAGAATTTAAAAAAAAAAAAAGACAGAGGAAGGAGAAAGAAGGAGAGAAGAGAAATGTAGGAACAGGTCCAAACCACTGCACACACACTCGGCTGCTCGGGGCCTGGGTTCTGCCCGACCTGGGCGGACAGCTGCACCCAACGACCATCCGATGGTTTCGGGGGTTGTCCCCTGTGCACCTGACCCTAAGGGTCTGAGCACAGGCCCTCTCCGCCTCCGTGGCTCCCAGCAGCCGCTCAGTGAGTGCTCCCCTCCCCTGTCTGGCTGGGGCACCCCCGCCCGGATCGGTCTGATCGGAAGGGGGAGTGTGGGAGGAAGCGGCTTCGTTTTCACCGGACGGTGCCTTCAGACCTTCACGTTCTCTCCTTGTGCCCTTCTCCCCCAG
Organism: Carollia perspicillata; assembly: GCA_004027735.1. NCBI lineage: Eukaryota > Metazoa > Chordata > Mammalia > Chiroptera > Phyllostomidae > Carollia > Carollia perspicillata. The sequence continues at coordinate 18,791 of PVKM010022966.1, read as the reverse complement.
CACGGCACGGCTCCCCTGCCTCTCCCTCGGAGGGTGCTGTGTGGAGGGCCACGGGGTCCTCGGCACCCTCTTTGTCTAGTTTAGGGCCTGAGGACGGGAATTCGGGGGCGTAGCTCTCCTGGTGAAGAGTGTGGCCTCGGAGGGCTGGAGCCACGGAAACACGAAGCCATCAGCTGCCGTTCAGCACCCTCAGCCTTTTCCTCTCTCGTATTTGGGGGACCCACAGTCAGTGCGTGGTGGGTGGGGGGTGGGATGGTCACGAGGCAACAGACCGTTTTACAAACCGCAGGAGGTCCACGCCAGCAGCCCTGCTCACTTCCATTAGGAAGAAGTTGTGGCAGCGGAATGGATACAGTGATCAGAACTGGTGGTACCTGCTGGGGAAAAAAAAGCTTTGAGTTGCTCTGTGGGGCCTGACTCCGTTGTTCCATCGTTACTTAAACAGACGCATTGGCGGCCCTGGCCCACTTCTCTCACTTGAAGGGCTTCGTGGAGAAAACACGCAAGCAGGCTCTCCTCCACCCACCTCTGCACTTGTCAGGGCCGGCTCCTCGTCCCTGACGGCTGGGCGGGCCTTGGGCACCCAGTGTTTGGCCTCAGTGCTGTTCTGTGCGTGAGAGACAGAACAGCCTGGCCGGCCTCAGCAGCCTCCACAGGCACAGTGGCATCAGGGTCCCGCCTGGCTGTGAGCATGGGGAGACTCGGGGGGAGGCCGACCTGGGAGGACAGGGGCCTGACTGATCTGCAGGGACTTTGCTGGTTGAGCCTGGGGGTTGTTAGCCACCAGAGGTGGACCCGAGAAGCCAGTCTCCACCACGGCTGGAGCAATCAACCTGTCTCTGCAATTGCAACGCCAGAGCACCCAGTGCCCAGGGCCTGTGGAGCGGAGACACGGGGTCTGGCAGAAGAGACGCAAAGTCTGATGTCTGGGCGCCCTCGGTCTCCATACCTTTGCAGCCGGGAGGCATGCAGCACACAGATGTCCTCACGGTCACCTGCGCTTGCCTTTGGGGACCGAATTACCTCTTTCCAGGGTGATGCACGGGAGCCCTAAGCTCCGGGACCTCAGTGTGAGGTTCTTGGAGACTGGGCCGTCGCAAAAGCGAGTGAGTAGATGAGGACGTGAGGGTGGGCCCAGATCCTACGTGACTGGGAGTTTGGACACAAGGGTGGACATGCGCAGAGGAAAGACGGTGTAAGGAGACGCAGAAAGGAGACAGCCATCTGCAAGCCAAGGACAGAGACCAAGAACAGACGCTTTCCCCAAGGAATGCGGGAGGAGCCAGCCCTGCCCACACCTTAATTCTGGACGTGCAGCCCCCAGAACTGAGAAAGAACGCGTTTCCTTTGTCTAAGCTGCCTGGTTTGGGGTGCTTCGTTGTGGTGGCCCCGGAAAACCTGTGCACTTTCCTACGGCATTTACTGTGTCTTGGGTGGTTCCCCTGACGCCTTCCGATGTACATCCGCTGGTCCACGCGATCATTAGCTACGCAGGCGACAGCATCTGTGGTGTCGAGGTGACCTACAGAGACAGATGCTGTGGGCCATTTGGACGGGTTGTGGCCGTGACTCTGTGGATCAGCGGCTGGGCTGGGCTCAGCTGAGTATTTTTCTGCTGGCCCTGTCCAGGGTCACCGCCTTCCTAAGTCTGGTCGTTGCTACTGGCTGTGACAGCCAGCATGGCCATGACCTCCCACCCCCAAGGAGGTTACCCTGGGCTTCTTTGCACAGCAGTTAAGGGGTTCCAAGAGCTTCTTCCCCATTCCTGATGATCTCCTTGTATGGTATTCCAGATGTTAAAAAGTTAGGTCAAGGCATAGGCATCGTTTTAAGGCTTTGCCTGGGTTTTACGAAAAATGTATGTTTTTTAAATAGATACAATGACCAGGTATGAGCTATATAGTCATTTTCCCTTTGTCAGTGGTTTTTAGAACTCAGATTCACATGCAGGGAAAAAAAAAGCCACACTTCCTACCTGACTGCATTCAATCAATCCCTAAATTAAGTAGCACGAGCGGGAATGTAATTCCGTACGTGGGTCCCCGAGGAGCGAGTGGCCTACAGACTTGTTGAGTGGGCTTCACCCCCCGTATTAAACACAACCCGATGTTTCTGTCTGGAGGAGGGAAAGGGACGAGCATTTCTACTTTAATTAAGTTATTGTGGAATGAAAACCAGCCAACTTGTCTATAGTTTCCTTTGTTCGGGAAAACCATGCATTTCTGCAATTTCTACATGTGTCCCGAATGTAATGGGAGCCCCCTTTCATTGAAAATACAAGACGCCTGCTCACTGAAAGCCTGGCCCCCATCTCGTTTCCAGAGCTTGGACACAACCGCACAGAACCTTCATGTCTGTTCAGGTGGTGTCCCCGAGTGTGCCCGGTCGGGTCAAAGTCAGCCCGGCCACAGAGCAGTGGCTTCGAGGCCACGCTTTTGTACGTCCCAGAGCCGCCCATCTGCATGTCTGCCACACACACCCCCAAAAGGGAGGGACCAACGCCAAGTCCACAGAGAGTTTCTCAGGGAAACTGGAATCTTCCCCAGGGACTCAGCTTCTTGAAGGGTAATCCCTTCAAGACAGACAGACATAGACTATGTAGGAAGTAGCTACGTTTCAATATCATTTATTGGTCAAGGAAGAAGGGGAATAAACAACGGCGAACCTTTTGATGGAATTTCTGAGAACGGACTTCAGCCGTCTCTCCGGCCCCCTGGCAGGGGTGACGGGAAAGGCAGGGAGACAGGGACGCTCGTTTCTCTGGTTTCCAGATGGCGGCCTCCCAGGGGCCGATGTCCCCCACTCTATTTTTAGGCAAACTTGTCTTTCTTTGTATGTCTCATAGACTAGAAGGTACCCGTTTCCTCACCGGTAGGCAAAGGTTAAAATAAACAAACAGAAAAACTACTACACTTCATCCCATAGCCTTTCTCAAGTTCATCTTCCAAGTTCCGCTGGCGTCTGTCATCAGGAAGGTTTGGAGGCAGTCTAGGTGTCGTGGTCGTAGACCTAGAAGTCCGGGCTCGCTCACATACAGTCATGTGACGGGCAGGCCACCCAGCCTCCCCCAGGGGCACGGGGAGCTCATCTCCTGTTTTCAGGGGCTATCAGAGCGTGGACTGATTGTGGTTGTGTGGAGAGCAGGCAACGCCAAGCCAGGCACGGGGCAGGGCTGAGCTGATCATTACACGTGCTAGCACATTATTTTGCTGGATGCTGTTATTCCCGTTTCAGGGGTAATAGGAAACAGAGAGGAGAAGACACCTCCCAGGTTTGTGCCCCCAGTTCCGGAAGGGCACTGAAAGCCTGACCGCACGCGGCGGCACCGGCCGTGAGCATCGGACGGCCGATGAGGCCACGGAGGCCAAACGGCCACGACTTCCCCGGGCTCGAGCACAGCCCTGCGGTCTTTGTTTTTCAGACTCATTGTGGGAATTGGTGGGACAGGGTGTGATAACACATCTCCCGCCCCCGTGACTGTGGACACTGGCTTCGAGATTCGAAGTTGGTGTCGGGACAGGGCCACCCCTGCACCACACCACAAGGCCGCCACCGTCTGCTTTGGTCGCTTGTGAACATGGCCTTCAGAACGGCCAGGTGCGGGGAGTCGGCCCGTCCCGGGCTGAGGGCTGACGCAGGCTGATCGTCTCAGCCAGAGGGATACGTGGGGGATCTGCCCGCGAGAGTGCGGCGGTTACGGTTTCAGGTCCTCAGCGCAGGGGCCGTCTGGTGGGCTAGGCTGGAGACTGTTCTGAAGGATATTTGCTTCTTATGCAAACCCAGGCCCTTTTCTTTTGAAAAGTCGGGGCAAACAAACTGCCAAGCCAGACTCCCGCTCCATCCCCAGCCACCCCGCCCACCGGGCTGTCGGCGCGGTCCACCACTGATCTGCCGGGTGGGTCTCCTTCCGCACGGCAGGCACTGTCCCTGTGGAGTGCCTGAAAGGGAAGTCCCGGGCCACCACGTGGAGCCACGTCTCGGCCCTAGACCCCTGCACAAGGAGCAGCGTTGTGTCATTGGGACTAACTGCATTTCTAACTGAGACAATTGATGACATCGAGCCATAACTGAATTCATTAGGGCACAGATAGCCGCGATGAACGGCCACCACCAAACATCGGAGCTTTGTGTGTTACGAGTTCACTTGTCACTCCCGTGAAGTCCAAAAGTGGCACTCTTGGCCAGCGGAGAGCTCTTCTCCACACACTGTGATCCGGGGTCCCGTCTCCTTCCGTCTGGTGCCCAAGCCATCTCCAGCACGTGGTTTCCAAAGCCACAGAGCGTGGACTTCCGGCAGGCAGAGCGGCGAGAGGGAGCACTGTGGGATGAGGCGGGGGCCCCGAGAGGTGAGTGCATGTCCTGGAAGTGGCCTGTGTCCCTTCTCCCCTCCCTCCACGGACCGGAGCTCCGTCTTGGGGCGCAGTCACCACCATGCCTGAGCCCGGTGATGCAGTCTTCGGGCCGAGGGGAAGGGGAGACGGGTTTGGTGAAAAAGCGACTGGCACCTGCGGCGACCTCAGGGTACCCCTGTGTCACCCTCAGGGTGGGGCACTGGAGTCTGTAGGATGAGCTGGCACTTGGCTTTCCATAATGGTGACGTGCCGTCACACCAGTCTTTCTCTGGCATCAAGCGAGTGGAATGTGACTGTGGATAAGCAAGAGAGCCCGTGGCTTGTGTCCATCTGCTGAGGAAGAAGGGGAGGTAGGGGAGGGTCTGGGTGTAGACACTGACTCCCCTGTTAGAGCTGGAGTGAGCAGGATTTGGGGGGGAGAGGAACACAACTTTTTGGAATCTCTTCACCTTCAAAGCCACAAACTGTAGCTCACAAAATGCTAAACAGGACATAAAGGCGGCAGCTGTGTGGTTAGCCCAGGTTCTTCTCCCACGTCTCTGTCGGATGGGGGATGGAGCAGAGTGGGCAGAAACTCAGGCTTGGGGTTCGAATCCCGCCCCACCACACAGTGGCTCCTCGCCCTCGGGTGAATTCCTGAGTCTCTCTGAGCCTCAGTTTCGTAATCTGCGAGAAGGAGTCCATGACAGCGACCGGTCACAGGGACGTTGAGAACCTCAGGCGACATGAGAGACACAAAGCTCTCAGTGCAGGGTCTGACCCGCTGTGAGCGTTCAGTGGGCGATGTCTGTGATGACGACGGTGGTGATGATTTCCCGTTAATAAAAGACCTTATTTAGCTCAGGGAGCACTGCAGGGCCAAAGGTCAACTCCGCCTTTCTTTTCCTTTGAAATGTAACTTGGTCATGGTCAGAACACATAAACTTAAGGCCCGCCCTCTGAACCAGCTGTAAAGGGGGAGGACCGTCGACTGCGGGTGTGATGCCGCGTGGCCTCTGCGGCTTCTTCACTCCGCCCGACTGGAACCTGTGCCTCGATTAGCAGTGCCTCCTTTCTCCCTCCCCCCCCTTTGTCATTCCACTCCCGGGGCCCACGAATTCGACTGTTTTAGATGCCTCACGGCAGTGGGGTTATGCAGTATTTGTTTCTCTGTGGCAGGCTTATTTCTCTTAGAATAATATCCCTGTGGTTCATTTATGTCGTTGGAGATTGCAGAATGCCCTTCTTTTTAAAGAGTGCATCGTGTTCCATTGCGTGTGTGTGTGTGTGTGTGTGTGTGTCTCCTTTCCTTCATCCGTTCCCCTGTTGATGGACATTCAGGTTGTGCCCACATGCTGCCTGTTGGGAATAGTGTTGCAGTGAACTTGAGACGGCTAATCCCCTTTGAGATGCTGATTTCCATTCTTTCGGACAACTGCCCAGAGGTGGGGTCGCAGCTGAAAACCTTCCGCGTGGCAAAGGGGAACCATCAACAGAACGGGAGAAAATATTTGCAAACCTTATACCTGATAAGAGATCAATCTCCACAAAAATGTAAGGGACTTCTACAACTCAATAGCAAAAAAAAAAAAAAAAATCCCAAAACAACAAAACAAAAGGAACCCTAATACCTAGATTTACACGATGCAGTAAGGATTTGGAAAAAAAACCTGTATCTCCAAAAAAGACATATGTGGCCAACACGTGTATGAGAAAGTCCTCAGTATCACTCGTCCTCAGGGGAACATGAGTCGAAGCCACAGGGAAATGTCACCTCACACCTGTCAGCATGGCTAACATCACAAAACGAAACCACCACTATTGGCGAATGTGGAGAAATCAGCGTCCTTGTGCACTGTGAGGGGGAACGCAAAATGGTGCGATCGCTGTGGGCAACAGTATGGAGTTTCCTCCAAAAATTAAAAATAGAACTGCCACATGATCCAGCAGTCCCACCGCGTCTGGGTGTTTGTTTATCCAGGAGAACGGATATTGCAGGTTTGAGTTTCATCGGCATGGAGTGGCCAACGACAGCCTCTAGATGGCGCTGAAGCAGAGAATCAGCTCGGCGCCGATCTGAGCTTATCTTCTTTCCCGTGTTGCAGGAAGTAGTCCGGGAAGCTTTCCCCCTTCCCGTCAAGTCTGCAAGCTCCTGTGTCTTTAGTATGGGAAGTGTTGGCCATGCTTTGGCTGTGTTATCAACCTCCAGTCTCACCTAAGTCCAGCGAGCCAGCCTCTGTTAGGTACACACGGTGTTGCTGAATGTAGATTAAATGCTCAGTAGATGCAACGTCCCTTTTTCCCCTTTCTCTGATCGCCAGAGAGCGTCTCCCTCCATCTCTCCTCTCGTCAGCACGGTCAGTGGGCAGCAAACTTCCAAAGCCCACGTGCTCACTCGTCGACGTTTGAAGTCCGCCCAGTTGCCCCGCTCTGCAGCGTGTCCCTGAAAGACCATTGGATGTAGAGATCTCAAGTCTGGGCTCTGGACCCAGGCCGGTTTGGGTGTTGGACTCGCTCAGCCAGGCAGGAGATGCGTGCCCCCAAACACGCTCTGCAACCCTCTGTAAACTAGGAATGGTGATGCGTCACTCACTGGAGGGAGTGGAGACAAAGCACCTGGCACAGGTGGGCATGCCGTCCGCGCCACTTCCCCTCCCCGCAATCAGAAGGCGTTGACTTCACCCCTAGTTCGTCCCTCCACTGCATTTTCCAGAATGACTCGCCCCCGAAGCCCCGGCTATGGGTGGAGCAGGGGCACCCCCAGGACACTTTGCCTGCCGTCACAACCACCCTCTCCTGCCCCCTTGCCTTCAAGACCCTGTCTTCTCTTCTGTTGCCCTTGTGGTGAGGGAGTCCGAGTGAGCTGCCAGCTGGACATCCCGAGGTCGAGGGCGAGTCCTCCTGGACCGGCCGGGTCATCTGGGACGGGCCGTGGCACATCTCGGCTCCAGCTCCTCCCCCTGGTCCCCAGGGACGAAACCATCCCCATTCACCCTTCTCGCCCTTAGTCTCTGTTCTGAATGTGGAGGAAGGTGGCATCCAGGGTCAGCAAGAGAGGCCACGAGACCATAGCGAGTCTTCCCGCGGACGTATCAGACTATGTCCTCAGCCTCCACGGAGAGCCGTCCTGTCCTAGTGCACGAGGACAGAAGGCCTCCGAGCTACACAGTCAGTCCTGAAGGGCAGCGTGGGACCAAGAGACATGGGCGCTGGGGACAGCTGGGGACTGGCGCCTCTTTAAACATGTTCTTGGCATGCTTGTGGACTCAGTGCACGCGTGAAGACTTGATTTCTCTGAGAGTGAAAATTAAGCACAAGTGTGAAACCCATACGGGTGGGGGAAAGGAGGGTTGCAGTTGTGGGCGTGGACAACAACGCAGTCACTCAGAAGTAACAATACAAGAACACACTGTCTCTCGTCCTCGCCACTGCTGGCCTCTCTCGCCCACCCCGCTGCCCCTCTGCCTCCGTGTTCGTATGGGGAGCTAGTTAAGGCCCTGGAAATGAGAGTTCTTTAAAATATTTGATTATCCAACGTACAGATGAATATAGAGAAAAACACAAAAATGACGTACAATTTCACCTCCTACGTGAACTCTGGTGTGTGTCCCGTTGGAGTAAGTGCACAGGTCGGAGAGGAGGGTGACGGGCAGAGAAATCCCCTGCCCCGGCTGTATTCACCACAGTCGGTCGTTTTCTGGGACTCTTCCGGAAACAGTGGTGAGTCTGCCGACACATGTGCATGCCCTGGCACGCACACACAGACACACGCTCACTGTGGACATTTCATCCATTTTTTACTTCCACTAAATGTGTAGTCCTATAGTTCAACTTTCTCATTTCACAGTTTTCCCGCACAATGTTGGTCCCTTCCAGTCACCAAGGTAAAGATAATTTACGCGGATATACTCAGTCTGTTTTGTGTAAGCTCTGTCTAAAGTTTCTGTCTTATTCTTTAAATCTGGCCTTTACGGTGGTGACATTTTTTTTTAATATCCCTTGTCCTCTCCTAAGTTCTTTTTTTTTTTTTGCAATTTTCTAAATCAGACGTCTTCTTGGGAGGCATATTAAAAGGGTTTAAAATTCGGATAATAAAATAAATGGCTCATTTCCTGTAAACAGCATTCCAGCAGGCATTATGCAGTTTCGGAATTATCCTGATTGCAACTGCTGACTTCGGGCAGCCCTGGGCTCCCTCAGCTCTTGAGTTTGGTGACATACTAGCTGTATTTGGGGAAAAAACAGAAAACAAAAACAAAACAAAACAGAAATCAGTGGAACTTTCAGAGAGGATTTCTGTTTGCTTTGTTTATTTTTGTTTTTAATTTCCAGTTATGGGGACTGTCTATTTTCGTAGGACCAATTTATGCTTCACCCACTCCGCACGGAGACCTGCATGGAGCCCTGCGTTAACTGGAAACGCTCGGGCAGCCAGTCCCGATGGCGTTCTCCTGCCCTCTGCAGAAGGCCGCTGCGGCGAGCGGCGACCGCGTGGTGGGCCTGACCTTTTCAGAGTCTCCTGCAGGGCAGGGTAAAGGGAGCCTTTTTCCTCGGTCCTATGGGGCGAGAGTGAGTAGGATTTAGAAGTTCTCGGAGGCATCCGATTGCTCTGGGCACTGAGGGCAGAACAGGCCCGGAGACGGGACACGCCTGTCCTTCACAGGCGAAGGACCCCAGCAGGCCGGCACACAGACCCTGTCCCCCAGCACCGCGACGCGGAGAGTCCACTCTCAGAGTCGGGGCCACGCCCGAGCGGGGCCGATTTTCACACTCACCACCGTCGGACTGAGATGACCGCGAGAGAGTGTCCTCGGACGTGGGGGACCCGGGGACGAAAACAGTCACTGTGACCTGGAGGAACACTAAAAACACAAACCGTGTCACGTAAAATTGCCAATCAGTTCATAAAGCTGTAATAACTGCCCCACACCCGGCGCGTTTCCTGACGTGGGCCCTCGGATAGGGCGCGAGTCACAGGCAATGAAGGGGCTTTACGGAGAGGATTAACAAGGGCCCCCACTTTTATTAGACTCATTTTGTTAATCCCTAAAATTAAGGAATTCCAGGTGTCTGGAGCCAAGTATGCAAATGACTTCCTTCCGCCTAGCTGCTGATTTCATAAAAGGTCCTCAAACAGAGAAATAAAACGCACAGAACGGGGAAGCTTTATGGCACAGTCGAGAATATTGTGCCTTTAAATAGTTCAGACAAGCAGTGCGCGCTGTAAATTTGCCGCAGAGACAAATTTGTGCAAAGCTATAAAAAGAGCCAAAGTGGGGCTGAGACGGGAAGGCTGGGGGTGGGGGGGGCGGGGGCCCCGGCGGCCCAGGCCGTGTTGACTCAGCTGAGGTGGCCACTGGGGGAGAGCCGGTGGGGCGCACGACGCAGGGAGTGGGCTCGTTCCCCACGGAACTAGATGGAGAGAGAAAAATGGAGACGTTTTTATACCGCTGGGGCGGAGGGCGCCACGTTTCCCCCGTGTCGGGGTGGGCAGACCGTGGCCGAGGGCCGCCGGGGGCGGGGGGCCAGATCCAACCCACCACCCGCTTTCCTGTGGCCTGATGCGAAGAATGGTTTTTGCGTTTTCGAGCAGTTGGAAAAAAACAGAAAGGAGTGTAATGTTTCATGACGTGTAAAAATTATATAAAATGCAAACTTCAGTGTCCATGGAGAAAGGTTTATTGGAATGCAGTCTGCGTGATCTGTGGCCTACTGTATTTACCGAAGGGGCTTGCAGAGAGAAAGTTCGCAGCCCCCGATTCCAGAGGAGTGGCTCTCAAAATGGGGTCCCCAGACTGGCGGCGCCCACGTCACCTGTGCACTTGTTGCCAAAGCGAAGTCTCAGGTGTGCGGAATCAGCTCCGCTGACTCAGTAACTCCGGGTGTGACGTCCAGCAGTGTCTGTCGGGACGGGACAGGCACGTGCCCCTTCCCCAGGTGGTTGGGACGCACCCTCTCAGGTGTGAGAACCGCTTCTGTAGTTAACTCCACAGTCAGAGCCTAAAGCCACTCTGCGGGTGAAATCCTCCTGAGAGGGGACGCAGGGCCTTTTTGAGTGAGGGCCATCCTCGGCAGGGACAGTTACAGCCACAGCGGGGACCTGGGCTGCCCGCCACCTGGCTGGCCTTCCCCTTCACAAGCTCGGAATAGCAGGAGGACCAAATACGGTTGCAGGGCCGGCCTCCCCGCACACGGAAGCAGCAGGAACTGTGGCCGGTCCCGTTGTACAGGTGGGGCCATAAATATCTTGCCTGATGTCACAGGAGTGGAAGAAACAGGCTTCAGGTCCGAGGTCCGCGTGGCCTCCCCGTGTGAGTCTTTCCCCTCCCCCATGGCACCCTGGAAGGAGACCTACTTACAGATTCGTAGGGGCTCCCTTCTTTCCAGGCCCCGCGGAATGTCTGGGAGCCGTGAAGAGGGCTCCGGGGCTCAGGCCCTGCTACGCGCGGCGTCTGCTCTCCATGCCGGCGTTATGGAGAGAAATCAGCGGTCTCCTCGGGAAAATGTCTGGTTATTGACAGTATTTATACGTAGAGAGCACAGAGTATTCTATTGCGAAAAAATCGAGGTAACAGCTGTTTGGGGAGCATTTGCAGTGAAATATTTACTTGGGAGAACAGGAAACGCGTCTAACGATAAAAAGAAAAAAACCGTAGGCGCGTCTGGGTGAACATTATTTAACTGCAAGTGTTTGCTTAGATATGTTTAATACACATTTATGCACTTTGGATTTATTTTATTGGGTGAAATAAGGACTTGGGGGAGAAGAGCCGGGGCACGGATTTTTCAACACGTGCTGAGCGCACGAACGCAGCAGCCTCTGGTACACGGCCGTGCCCCCAGCTGCTCCGTGTGACAGATGATCCCGCTGGCCTTCGTTTTATTGTCGTGCTAACGCGGTGGGCCCGCCCGGGACAGCCTGCTGACCGATGAGAGCCCTGGCCCGCCACTCAGGTCCCCGGGAAGCGAAAGGGAAATACACAGCGACTCACTGGGGCCCCCCACTTATTATCACCCGCCCTCGGTCAGACGCCCAAGCGCGGGGACTGACTGGCTTTTATTTTTACTTCCACAGAAGAGGGATCGTCTACGTCTCCGCAGAGACAGAAGGTGCAGACGGGCGGGCGAATATGTGTCGTCTTCCCTCCGGCACATTAATCAGATTTCCTGCTTTTCCAGCACAAGACTGCTTTTGTCAGACAAGGTCTCTTGCATCTTTACAGAAGGTGTGAGGTGAAGACTCTGGGTGGAGAATCTTCTCCCGCTATACATGATATTTTTGTTTAATTTTTTTTTATTTTAAAAGAATTATAGACGAACAAGGAGTTGCAAAACTAGCACAGAAAATCCCCACATACTGATCACCCAGCTTCCCCCAAGGGTTACCACCTTACATAACTATAATACACGATCGAAGCCTGGAAATTGGTCTTGTCATAAAACTAGTGACTAGAATACTGGATTTATGGAGTATCACCAGTTTTCACGCGCTCTCACGTATGGGTGGTTGTTCTGTAAAACGCGATCGCATACGCAGACCGCCGGCTGTGTTTTCACTCATTAAATAATACCAAGAATGATCATATTGTTGGTAGCTTTGGGATCATCAAAATGATAACATACAAAGTATTTTGCATCTTTTGTCACATCTCTGCAATGACTCGGGCACTGGGGAGGGCGTGCACCCCGAGACCGGGAGCGACTGAGGCTCCTAGCAGAGAGAGCCTGCCGGAGAGGCCAGGCCACACCTGGTGTCGCCTCGGCCGAAGCGGGGGTCAGTTTGTGCAGCTTTGCATCTTGTCACCTGGCTCAGCGTGTCGACCAAGACTCCGTTCAGGGGAGTAGCTAGAGAAGCCGACTTCGGGCTCCCAACAGGAGGGCTCGCGGGGCTGCCCTGTGCAGAGGTGGGGCAGTGGGGCAGGTGCGGCGGGGCGCGGTGGCGCCCAGAGTGACCGAGACTCACCTTGCCGTGGCAGGTTACAGAGCGGGCAGTGTCCCACTGTGCCTCTGTTAGGAAGGGAGGGGTGGCAGCGTGCTGCCGTTTGGGCGCTGGCTTCCCCTCGCTGAGCGGCATTTACCCTTGAGACCCTTGCATGTCAAGGCCATTGTATGGGCGGATCTCGTGGGCTTGTCCCCGTGGGGTGGCTGAGCACCAGGGGGACACAGTAGAACCAAGTTCTGTGTCTTAGTTTTTACTTTTTACTTGTTATAAAAATAGTAACTGCACAACACCTAAAAATGAAAGGATAAAAGCAAATATAAAACGAAAGTAAAAATTGCCTACAATGGCAAGAAAGAGGTAACTTCCATTAACATGTCGGTAGGTATACTATCAAAGTTACATACAAGATAAAGTAAAATCGGTCTCGTACGGAACATCCATCGTGATGTTACAGTGTTTCACTCAGCAGCGCAGTGTAAGCTACTCACCTGCATCACTGCGGGATCTCCGAGCTTGTTCACACACCCACGTAGTGTTTCATCTGCTCCCTTTTTAAACAGTCGCTTCATCCTCTGGTGGACAAACACTTCTGGGGCCTGGCCGGGCCCTGGAAACACAGGGGTGAGGGGACAGGTCCTCTGGGTACCAGCTTCCCTGCTGTCGGGTGTCCAGGTCGTTAATAAGATGCTCGGGGGCCCCCATCTCCCGCCCAAGGCCCTGCAGGAAGGGCGGCTCACGACCCCTGTCCTCGGAGAGGACCTGTCTGTACGTTGGTGTTTTCAGCGTCCGACTTCCTGCAGACAGATTGGAAGCTGCTGCTTTGGCTGCCTGCGGGCGAGGTCTGACGTCTGCATGGTCTCGCTCGGTGACAAGGGGCGTGTGATCAGCAGGCCGCCTCTCCTCCCGAGGGGCTCACGGATTCACGGAGCCGAGGCCCAGGTTTCCTTCCAGCTCAGTGCTGTGCGCTGGGCCCAGCCATTTATCTTTGACAAAACCACCACCCGAAGCGTTCCCCAAACTCCAGAGCAGCCCACGAGTCCCACACACGTGACTGGGGCAGGCTGGTGGGGGCGCACGTTTAGAAACTGCCAGCATTGGCAGGGCGGGGTATGCTCGGGGCATGACAGAGAGTTTGTTGCAATCCACATCCATGAAATAAGCAGAGTCTGATTTTTCCGGCAAACTTCACCATCGCTGCTCTGTATCCCTTGGAGCCTGGGCACTTTCTCTGCCGTCTGGCTGGTGCAGTGGCCGAGTACCTTGCACTTTCAAGTAAGTTATTTCAAAAGCTCATCTATTGTTTGATTCTTGGGAATTCAGAACACATGTTTTTTTACAGTTTGTTAGTTTTCGGTCTGTGAGTATCATGTGAAAAATAGTGAGTAGGTTCTCATAGAGGCCCCTCAACACCAGTTCAGTGCATGACGCAGCTGAGGGCCGCAGAAGGCACCCACGGGCGGCTTTCATCCCGGGGGCAGGGGGGCATCTTTGCTCCACATTCGTTGGAGGGGTCGAGGGATGAGTAGCAAGAGCACAGCCAGGGCAAGGTCGCTGACCCAGGAGTGTCTTGTGTGTGTGTGTGTGTGTGTGCGGGAGGAGAGGGCGGTAGGGAGGGGAGGGGGAGGGGCAGGTGGGAACAGACAAAGCTGGAGGTCAGTAGGGTCAGAACGCGCGAGGCCTTGGAGGCCAAAGTCACGGTGTGGATTTTACTCTCAGGAGAGTGGAGCAGAGGAGTGACGTCATCCGACTAAAGTCACGGACTTACTGCTGCTCACTCGACGTCTGTCACAGCGCACAGTGTGCTCCCAAGGCCATGGCTGTTTGCGGTGACTTCCGTGGGTCCAACATGTTGATTCCCAGACTTGTGGCGAGGACATCTATGGGTCCTAAGTTCCAGAAATCCCGGAACACAGTGAAATGTGCAGCTAGGGGTCGAGTTGAATCTGCAAAGATCTTGAGGCAGAGCTTAGAAAAACTACCTTCGAAGAATATTCACATGGCTGTACTTACATAATTTTTATCTTATACAGTCACATACGCTTACAAAATTATTTCAAAACCTGCTTCCCGCCGTGTCTTTCTTGCCTCTGTCGGTAGAGCCTGTTCTTGTACAAGTGCTGGAGGGATTCTCGTAAACGGAGCACTCCTACAAGTTGGTGTGCTGGTGGCCGAGAATGCACAGCGCTATGATTACAGCCCGGGCCACCTGGATCGGCTCAGAGAATCACAGAAACACCAGGTAACGTCGCCACAATTATGCCCCGGCAATTAGCAACCAATAAAGCAGCAGACCTCACTGATACACCTGTCCTACCTAGTAAAAATATTGGAAAACAAATACCCTGCAAAACAAATAACACGAAACCAGCTCGGGCAGAAGAGCGACAGTGAACTTGGCTCCAGCAGGAAATCTCAGTGCAGGCAGGCCCGGGCTGAGAAGGAGCGTCTGCAGTGTGGGGCACGGCTGTCTTCACACCCGGGACGGCTAACGCTGCACCGGTAGGCGAGGTTCTGCTCCACGCGTTTACCAGGCACGGGAGTGCTTTATCCTCACCGCGCCCCTGAGGAGGAAGCTACGTGGTTGGCCCCGTTTTACCGATGAGGAAGCTGAGGCCCAGAGAGATTGCACCGCCACCGGCAGCGGAGCCTTGATTGGAACCTGAACGGAAGTGAAACCTGAGGTCTGAGCGCTGGAAACCAGGCTGGAGCCCTGCGCTGGTTCTCCGGACGGAATCCCTGCGCCGCTCTCCCCGCCGCCGCGCGGGGCTGGTTGCAGTGCGGGCTGGGTGGTAGGGCCGTGTTGTGAAGTGAAGTCCCCTTTGCCAGAAGTTAACTCTTTGAATGTTTTGCTTTTTAATTCTCAGCAACCTGTGCCGGGGGGGTATAACGCCAGGGCACAGGTGCAGAAATGGAGGACACCAGGAGCGGGGGCCTTTGCCAGGGTGTCTGTGATTTGGGAACATTCCACTCGACCCTGGGCTCTTCCCATGGACTCACGGCCCAGTCATCGCTAGGTGGCTCCCTAGGCGGCCCTCCACGTCTGAATTCGTACAGCTCCCTCTCCTCCCCTATTCGTCACGCTCATCCTCCCCCACTGCTGGTCCCCCGGTCCCCTGCCCGCGCTCCTCGCCCGACTGGTTGTACCTGTCCCCTGAAGCCCTCTAGCTCAGAGGGATGGCGTTGTTCTCCGGGTCCTAGCCAGACCTCGGAACCCCCTCACAGGCACACCCCGCATTCACGCAGGGAGCAGAGCATCGTGCACTTCACGGCTCGGGCTTGCCCACCCTGGCGACCCTGGGTGACATGTAACCACTCTGAGTCTCAGATTCCTCGTCTGCACCATGCAAACACCGACGGCATCGTCTGTGGCTGGCGAGGAGCTCTGATGGAACGGTTTCCAGGCCCAGACTCCTCCAGCAGGGCCCCATATGCCGCAGAGTGATTGAACCATGCCCGACACGGTGCGGGTGCGCGGGTAGGACAGCTGTTCCTGCTAAGAGAGGTCTCGGCCCGCCCTGCCCTGGCCGAGGACGCAGGGCCGCCCTTCACCAGGGGATCGAATGGGAGGAGAGTCCACAGCGTGAGAACAGGCAGCCTGCCGTGTCGCTGCTTGTGTCCTCCCAGCATCCAGCGCAGCTCCTGGAAAATCACAGTAATAATTAGGACAGAAAGAACGCAGCTTGTCGAGTACACACTAATTGCTCGGTACCATGGTAGGCAACTTACCTCGGGTGTTCAAGGCTCACGAGGACTCTCTGGGGCAAGTCCTTTTTTTTTTTTGGCCCGTGTGATAGGTTGAGAAAGTGGAACCTCAGCGAGGTCAAATAATTTGCGATGAATCACACACAGAGCTGGTGGCTGCAAGGCCAGAGCTGGAAGTGAAAATGGGCTGACCGTTGAGCCCGAGATGTAACTGCAGAATTTGCTGCTTCGGTAACTAGCGAAGGAAGGAGAGAGGGAGGCAAGCAGGAAGGAGGGGGGGAAGGGCAGGAAGGAAAGGACACCCTCTGGAGTCCCAGCCTGGCGGGAGTCCTAGTCCTTAGACCTGGCTGCACACTGGAGTCATTTGGCCTGATTTTAAGAAAAGCACTGATGCTGGTTCTCCTCCCCAGAGGGTCTCTCTTCCCGGGCCCGTCTGCAGTCTGGGCGGCAGGCTCGTCCAGTGTGGGCGGCAAGGCTGAGGCCCTCCGCCTTCGATGGAGCACCTTCCCCCCTCCTCCAAGGTGGCCCCAGAGCACTGTTCATTAGCACACGTGGGCAGCACCTGAGGTCCCCGGACGGCGGCTGCAGGTGCAGGTGGGGACGGACAGTATGGCTGATGTAGCACCCAGAGGGCCACGGGGTTCGGGCAGCGGGGTTTATTACCGTGCAAATGGCAAAACCTTCTGTGCCGAGCTGCGTGCAGACAGCGTTCACACTGCAGGGGGGTCGGCACAGTCCCTTCTGGCGAGTGTCCCCCTCACTCTGGTGACAGGGCACCTCGTGTCTGGGATTTCCTCCACGATGACTTTTCCAGATTGCCCCTGGCTGGTTCCCTGATCTGCCTCGAGGCTGGCCCGTCAGAGCTGGGCTGTTTTTCAGGCGCCGGGCCTGACCTGTGGGTTCCGGGTCAGGTCGGGCAAACCTGGGGTGTGGCACGGGGGGGCGGGGGAAGGGCTGCCTGTTCGATGGGGCGTCTGAACCATCGTGGGAGCCGCTGAAGTTATTTGGGCTGCAACATCGAGGGCAATAGTATTTCCTTTGATTCAGGAAGGAAAGGGACCTTTCTTTCTTTTTTAATGGGCATTGGGAAGTACTCCTCAGGTTCATTGCCAGGCCTGGAACTGGAGGCCTGTCTGCACAGCTCCCCAGTGGCACCCTGTGGAGAATCGGGCAGACGGTCTGCCCGCCATCGCTTGGCCGCCCCACGATTCAGCAGCATGTGGGAGTTCTGCCCCTTTGCAAAAAGAAACAAAACATAATCAAACAAAAATAGCCATTCTTCACACTTGGCCCAGCCACCTACTCAGAATATTCCTGAAGCTCATAATAAAAGTGGTTATTTATGTTGCTTGTGTCCCAGATCTTGTAGCAAGTGCTTTACGGGATTAGCCCGTCCAATCCTCACTTGTTCCCCAGTGGGCAGATAATATTGTCCCCATTTTATAGAAAGGCAACTGGAGGTCCTGAGAGGTTAAAAGAAACTGCTCAAGGTCAGAGGGCTTATGAGTGGCTCACACGGGAGCTGGACTGGCTTCTGCCAGCAACTGGCTTCACGTGCTCAGCGACGCCACTGCCCCGCCCTGTCAGAGCACAGCCTGTGCTCGATTGGCCCCCGAGGCTCCGACCCCTCGTACCGAATCCGATGCCGGGAAGAGCAACAATAGTGTTTGCTGCGTGCGATGGAGGGGTGGGGGGACGAGCAGATGAGTCCATTACCCCCTCCTCACCTCAGTTCTTCATTTGCCAAGTGGGGGTTGTAAGAACAAGAAAAATGATCCATGCCACACGGCTTTAGAGAGTATGGGAACATCCTACATAGCAGGGCTGCCTGCTAACATTAACCAAAACACTCAGAAAAGCATGTCAAAAGGATAAAACTTCTCATTACAGCTCTTCAAAATCTGTCTGTTCATGTATTTACTAATCACACACACACACACACACACACAACCCAATGATGAGACATCGGATATGAAGACTCTAGAAAGTTTTTCAGATAACAGAAGTGTGACGTGAGAGGATGTTCCATTCCAGAACATTCTTCTTGCTTATGTAAACCAGTGCCTCTGGGGACGGGGGAATTTGAGCTGGAAGGGAATTCCAAGACTCTGTCTGCAGGGCCCTGTGCTCGAGGTCTGGAGGCTCAAGACGGCTGCAGCCACTTACAACCAGTCCCAGAAGGTAAGGGGCCGGGCTGCAAGGAGGACCCAAGGCTCCACCCTCACGCCTCCGTCTCGGGCCTGGAGCTGGCTGAGCCCGGCCGCCGGAAGCCAAAGGGTGGCTGGTGCGCCGCACACCCGCGGCCGGGCCTGGCAGGCCAACCACTGCGTGATTGATGGGTCCTCTGCTTTTGTCATTTATTTGCCTTGTTTTTTTCCTTCCCCCAACAGAGCTGATAAGGAAGGTTTTGCTAGAGAATCATGTACCTCTTCTCTCTCTTTTTTCCCTTTGACTAGAGTGATGTAGTTCTCATCACTCCACCGCTTCTCAAGGGTAAGCAGTTTTGCATCGTTTAGCACCTACCCTGGGCCTTGAAGGAGACTCCGCAGAGGTCTCTCACCTCTGTTCTCTCGGGTCCGAAGAATGAGTCATCTGTGCAATAGGCCGGCATTTCCATCTGATCGGATGGCTTTTTTGCTGGTGACACGGAGCACAGTTGGGAAGTCGACAGTTCATTTCCAAACTACTTTTCAGGCCCGGTGATGGGTGCGGGGGTGGGGGGGACCGACAGCCTGCAGTGGGACAAGCGGATCCTGAACCCAGGTTCTGCGTGTGCCGTGCTGGGTGGAGACCAGTTGGTACTTCCTTTCCCTGAG
>PVKM010022965.1:0-21450 GCA_004027735.1 Carollia perspicillata | reverse complement strand
CCCAGGAGCTGCCGGCGGTGCTCTCCCCAGCAGGGCGTCCGAGGGGTGGGGCTCCTTATCTCGTCCTCACTCTACTTTCCGGACCCAAGCACCTGCTGTGATTTCTGCTGAGTGCCGAGTGCTAGCCTGGAGCGGACAGAGAGCCGGCCAGAGTCCACAGAGGGAGCCAGGGGCTCCCCTAGTACCTGGGTCTTTGCAGGGCTCGGACGCCGGTGTGATACTGAGAAAGCATCCTCGCCCCACTCTTACCCTTGCAAAGGGAGCCTTAGAGGGGGGCGTGCGCGGGGAAGGCCGAACATCCCGCGGGAGCGGTGCCCACTGGTGCGAGGGTCTGGGGTGCAGGTTGTGGAGGACCCCCGTGGAAGGGCTGGTGGGGTGGGGTGGGGCGGGGTGGGGCGGGGCGGAAAGCAGGGGCGGCTCCCGAGGCAGGCTCCGCCCCAGGGTGCGGGTTTAAAAGCGGG
The DNA here is from genome assembly GCA_004027735.1 of Carollia perspicillata. Taxonomy (NCBI): domain Eukaryota; kingdom Metazoa; phylum Chordata; class Mammalia; order Chiroptera; family Phyllostomidae; genus Carollia; species Carollia perspicillata. Next base: position 20,989 of record PVKM010022965.1, on the reverse strand, counting down.
AAGGCAGGCGCCGCAGGAAAGGCTCGCAGTTCAGCAGGAGCGGAGCAGCTGTGCGGCCGGGGCACAGCCATGGCCCTGCGGGCGTGGGGCACCCGGCGGCTGGGCAGTATCCTGCTCTTAGCCTTGCTCGCTGCCAGCGCCGCCTCATTCAGCTGGGATCTCCCCGAGCCCCGCAGCCGGGCCAGCAAAATCCGTGTGCACCCGCGGGGCAACCTCTGGGCCACCGGTAAGTCTTTGGGGACCTGGGCAGGTGCCCCTCACCACCGTGCTCTCCACCCCCTTTCCTTCTCAGGCTGCCCCTCAGCCACAGACAGAGTGTCTGGGCGGGCGGGGACCCTAGAACTCATCTGCTCTAGTAGATGGATAACTTGAGACCAGGCAGGTCAGTGGGTTGGCTAAGGTCCCTCGGCCAGTTTCAAGCAGAGCTGAGAGACTGGATCCTATGTCTGCCTGCCAGCTGTCGGCCCTTCCCTTCAGCGAGACCCTGCTGACTTCTCCTCTAACCTCCGTGTGTAGTCTCTCTGCACCTCCACCTCCCAGACCCCTCTTCCTCCTCCGTTTCCTTCTCTGCCCTTTGCCACCCTCTCTGAGCGGGCCCTGGCCCATCCCACCTGCTCCTCACTGCGCCATCCTCTCCACCCCCTCCAGCTGTTCAGGAAAAGGTGAGGTGCAGGCTCGGCCACCAGCCAGCGGTCCTTACAGCTCCTCGGTGAACAGGGAGGAGGTTATTCCTGCGGGGAAACTAAAAGGCGGGTGAGACTGGGAGCTCTCCCACTGGGACGGGGTCCTCGCTCCCTGACCTCCTTGTGCCTCGGCACCTCCTTTCTAGGTCACTTCATGGGCAAGAAGAGTGTGAAGCCCCCCAGCCCACCCCTACTGGGCACGGCTCCCCACATCTCCCTGAGGGACCGGAGACTGCAGCTGAGTCATGATCTGCTGAGGACCCTCCTGCTGAGGACAGCTCTGGGCACCAGCCCCGGCGGCCCACCACCTCGCACCCAGGTGAGCCAGGCCCCACCGCGCACTCAGCCCGGGCTGCCCCTCAGCCCAGCTCTGGGTTTAGGGTGGGCCTGCCTGGCCGGGCATGATGGGCCCCAGAGGTCCAGGGATTCCAGGCTCTCCCTGTGCTCCAGAGCTCAAAGGGAGAGGACTCCAGAGAAAGAAAGGCAGCTGAAGAAATCAAACGAAAGAAAATAATAATAAAAGGAGACCGACCTTCCCAGCAAACCCCACAGAGTAGCAGCAGTTTCTCCCACACCAGCTGCCTGGTCTGAAGTCTGAGTCTTGCAGCTGGACCCCTCCCCAGACAGTCCAGACTCACCCTCGCCCAGCTCCCCACCCTCGCAGTGCCCGCTTTGTGCTTGTGGTTGACGTGGGGGCAGCGAGGCCCACAGGGGGCAGAAGAGTCAGTCAGCAGCCAAGACGGAGTCTTGCCTCGTTCACCCGGACCTGCGCTCTTCCCAGCCTGTCATCTGGCTCAGTGACCAGTGGCAGGCCTTCTCCACCTCTGCACCTTCTGGGCTGGGTGATGCCCCCTGGTGGGGGCAGTCCTGTGCATTGTGGGAAGTTTAGCAGCATCCCTGGTGTCTGTCCACTAGATTGTCCCCCCCATCTCCCTAATTGTGACGGCCGAAAAGGTCTTCAGGCACTTTCCAGAGGTGCTCTGGTGAAGAGACGGAGCGGGAGTTAAAATCAGCCTTGGCTGTGAACTACTGACCTATGGGGTTCAAGGCCCCAAAGCTAAAGCCAAGCCAGCCTTAATCTCCAGCCATTCCTCGCTGCTGGTGCTGTCCCCCCCGCCCCCACGCTCCCCACCACCTTCCCTGGTACTCTGCTGCTGTGTGCGGAAGGCGGAGTAAGGTGGTAGGTAAGGGGTGATGGTGCACTAGGCTAAAAACCTAGCTGCTTAGAAATGTCATGTAACCTCTCTAAGCCTCATCTTCCTCATCCATAAAATGGGGGTAATAGTGCCCATCTCTCATTAAATGAGACCATGTCTTGTGCTTAGCGTGATGCCCGGTGCATAGGAAGTGGCTAGTGAGTGGGAGCTGGTCTCGTCTGTTGCTGACTCACCTTTGCGTCCCCCGCTGTGCCGAGCGTGGACTGCGTGCCTTTTGGAAGAAGGGAGGGGCATGCCCTAGAGAAGGTCCAGCTGCACTCAACCCTCCTGACCCTCCCGATGCCCCGAACCACCCCGCCCCTGGGCAGCTCAGACGAAAGGGCTAGGTAAGAGCTTGAGCTGGCTGAGTCTGAAGGGAGACGATGCCACCTCTGGGGCCGTTGGTCTTGAAGGCCTGAAACATGAAGATGAACTAGAAAATCTGAGACGACGCTGTACCTGGCCCTGGGAGACGGGCTTCAGAGGTGAGTAGGGGGGGCGGTGAGAACGCTGACCCTGGCAGAAGGCCAGTCACCGTACGTGGACTTTACTTCCATGATCTCCCTTTACTGTCTTGACCGTGAGGGTGGGTCTGTTACTGTGAGAAAACCACTGCCCTGGCCCCTTCCAGGCCCTTCCTCAGGAAGAGAGGTGAGGGGGATTGCCTCCGATGACAGCCTGTCCCTATGTGACCGGATGCCTAGCCCTCAGGAAAGCCAGGATGCCCCTATCAGTTGCCCCCTCCTCCTGGGTCAATTCCTTTGTGTTCCCTTTCAGTACAGGAGGCTGCTGGTGTGAATGCTGCAGAAGTGACGCCATTAATGAGGAAGACTCGACCACGCGGCTCAGATTGTGCCCACCCAGGGAAGGTGCTGAATGGGACCCTGGCAGCGGCCCCATCTGGTTGTAAATCCCGGGCCCAAATCTCCATTACTCCATTACTGTGATTTCTGGTCGGGTCACCAGGAATATCGCCAGTGCAGACACACCTTATTTCTTGCTTCCCTGTTGAAGTGGTGAATAAAAAGCCCCTGCTCTTTACAAAGAACGTCTGGTCCTCTCCTTCCAGCGTGTTTGAGGGAATGGGAGGGAAAGCGGTCTGAACGATGGGGTGTTCAAGTGAGATGGGGCTGGCTCCCCAAAACCCGGAACACTCTGTGGCACCAGCTGGGCACTGCCCCAGGACTCCTACTCGTCAGTCAGCTCGTTCAGCAAGCAGGTCACTCAACACCTGCTGGACGCCAGGTCTGGTGCCAGGCAATGGGTTCTGCTCTCACCTCTGCCACCTACAGGCAAGTCTTATGTTTCCTTGCTCATCAAAGGGAGTTACTTTGCTTATCCCATGCATTTCTTCCTCTCGCCGGACTTTGAGGGGAGCCCCGGCACATACGAGGGTGAGAGCCCAGCGGGACTCCAACTCTGCTGCCCTCTCCACCCTTCTCCGGCTTTCCGTAGGATTGCCAGAGGAGCAAAAAGGACAGGACGCCCAGTTAAATTAGAATTTCAAATAAATAATCTTTTTTTTCGTATAAGATGGCCTAATATTGCGTGGATATACTTTCAGGATAAAGTTACTCGTTTACTTAAAATTGGAATTTTACCAGGAGCCCTGTATTTTACCTGGCCCTGGCCCACCGGGCTTCAAATAACCCGGGCGTAAAGATCGGTGTTAGGTCCCTCAGGCCCTGCCCGGAGCTGACATCCTAGGAATTCCTGATTCTACGTCATTTTTCCGGTGCCTTTGCCGAGAGAACCCCGAACCTAAGCGGGCAAAGGGCACAGCAGCTCAGTGTCGGCAACCCGGCCAGCCTAGGTCCCGCCCCCTGGCGTGAAATCACGCCCCCTTCATCTGAGCAGGCCGCGCCCACTCCTCGCGAGAAGATCGCTCCGGCGCCGGAAGGCTCTGAGGCGGAAGTTGGGTACCGGAAGCGACAGTTGCCATGGAGCTGGCGGAGGACTGGCTGGTAGAATCCTTGCGCTTGTAAATCGTGTGGGCCTGGGATGGGGGACTCGGTTGCACAGCTGGGCTGGCGGGCAGGCGGGCGCGAGATGCAGCACGTAGGGAATCCTGTTCTGGGTCTGGCGGGCGGCAGGGCGGGGCCGCACGGAGCACTCCGCCTGGGCCTCGGCTCCCGTCTCTGGGAAGTACCACATTCCCGTGTGCGCGGAGTGGAATGAGGTGCTCCAAGTAGGAGCAGTGCTTGTGAAGGGTAACAGTAAGTGTCATATTATTTTGCGCCAGCCTCTGAGTCGAACCCCAGATTACCTCATAGATTCTTCACATCGACTTGGGGGAATCTGGGTGCTCTGAGAGCTCCAAGCCTCAGGGAAATCGTGACTGGCCTGGTTCCAGTCACAGAGGGAGAAAAATGTGTAGCAAGACTTGATCCTGAGTTTGGCTGACTCCAGAGCTTGGGTCCCCAAACTCCGAACCATGTCAGAGTTCTTTAACAACTGCGAAGTGCTCTGCACCGCGTGACCTTGTGTTCCTATCTTGCAGGTACCAGGATTTCCATGCATTCGACCTCTCAGGTGCCACTCGAGTCCTTGAATGGATTGGTGATAAAGGTGAGGAGATGGGATCCCACTCAACCTGGGGCGCAGGAGCTCAGCCCAGAGGGATTCAACCCACTCTTCTGAGAGCCTCTTGGTCACTCGGGGCAATTTTGTGCCCTGTCGGCACTTACTAAGATCGGGATCTGTCCCATCCCCCAGTATCTGGCTGCCTGTCAATGACAAAGGAATTCAGTGGGTTTGGCAGAGTTTTTAGACCCTGCCATGGTCCAGAATCTTTCTAGCAGTTTGCCACAGCTACGTCTGCTTCTTTCTCCAGGAGTTTTTGTTGCTGGCTACGAAAGCCTGAAAAAAAACGAAATTCTTCATCTGACATTACCTCTCAGACTGTCTGTAAAAGAAAACCAGGTAACTTGAAATACAAATGCTGCGTATAGGTGTCTACTTTTAGTCAACTGTTAAACCTTTACAGAGCTTCTGTTGTCGACTAGCTGTTGTCCTGGATGCTAGAAAGAGGGAGATGGAGAGACAAACCCAGAGTCTGCCCTTCCGGTCTGGTAGAGGGAGGCAAAAATGCACAGAGATAAGTATTAAGGAATGTCCCGTGATTTTCCAGAGGGCTACTAGAGGAAGAGGTCACTTTTAGCTTATCGAAAATAGATTTAAGGAGCCATTAAGGTATAGAGGGTGGTTAAAACCCTTAGAATGATCAAGAATGAGTGTGTCATATATAAGGAATAAAAGGGGAAGATGGCTAAAGACAGAAGGATCGGACAGAGGAATAGGAACCCAAAAGGAATACTAAGAAGTTGGAGAGCTCCCGGGCCAGCGTGGCTCACTTGGTTGGGCATCTTCCCTGCACAGAAAGCTTGCCAGTTTGATTCCCCACTGGGGCACGTGCCTGGGTTGCTGTTTTGGCCCTGAAGGGCACCTGTGAAAGGCAGCCAGTCGATGTTTCTCTCCCTCTCCTTCTCCCCTGCTTCCTCTCGCTCTAGATCAAAAATAAAAAATAAAATGTTCAACATAGGAGGAATCTCAGAAAAGGTCAGTGTTTCAGAAGCCAAGAGAAGAGAATGTGTCAAAAGAAAAGAGTTAGTGTCTGCCTGGTGTCGCTCTAAAATCACTGCGACTCATCGGATAGGGCAGCCGGGGTCCCTGTTGCCCTGGGGGAAATTTCCTGCCGAGTGCCGAGTGGGTCGATCTCCCCGTCCCCACCGCTCAAGCTGGAGCCCAGACGGGGCCTTTATGAGAGACCTGGTTTACTTCCCGCCTCACCACTGGCTGTTCCTTTTCCCTCATGTGCCACTTCCTTTTCCCTGCCTCCAGTTCTTTGCATGGAGCTAGTGGTCTAGTGGCTAAGAGCATGGACTTGGTAGACCGACTTGGGTTCAAATTCACAGTTATAACCCTGTGTGATCTTAGGAAACGCGCTGAAACTCTCTGTGCCTTAGTTTTGTCATTTCAGAATACGGATAATTCTAGCACCTACATCTCACAGGGTGTTTGTGAGAATTCGATGAGATAAAGTTGATAAAGCACTAAGTGCAGTGCCTGATACAGTAAATGCTAGATAATTGGTTGCAACATTTTTATTGCCAGAAGAACCCACCTGACTTCCCATGGGAGGTGGCAGGAGAAATGGGAATATGTTAGCTGGCTGATAACTTCCCGTTGGTTTTTTCCCCCCCTACGAAGCTGTTAAGCCTCTGTGACTGCTCTTAGAAGGCCTGGAGTGCAGCCCTTGTGCCAGAGGGAAAGGGGCTGGGGAAAGGCAGGGAGGAGGGTTTTCAAGGAAGCGGTCCGTGGAGGCAGCTGAGACCAACACCCACAGATCGCAGCCCACGAGGCCCTGCAGGGAGAAGCATCCGCTGCCGGCAGGGCGGCGTCCCTGGCTTCCTGCCGGGCTGGGATCTGGCTCCTTCCCTGGAGCTCGTCTGCGGCATTCCTTTGCTGAGCGGGCTCTGTCTGATTGGCCACCCCTCTGTATCTCAGGGCTTATTCCCAGAAAGAGATTTCAAGGTACGCCATGGAGGGTTTTCCGACCGGCCCGTCTTCGATCTGAAGCACGTGCCAGACACCAGGTACAGTGAGCTCGTGACCCAGACCCTCCATTTGGGATGGAGGGGCTGGAACTGTCAGGGGTATTCTGCCTCCGTCACCGCCCCTTCCCTCCCACCTCCACACACGCACACAGAAACTGGAACACAGAGGGTCTGTTGCGTGGTGGCTTCAGGGTCCCGCAGAAGGCCTTTTGACTGCTGTAACCCACAGATCTCTGGAGCTGCTCCAAATAGAAAGTAGAGGATGCTCCGGGTTCTCAGAGAGCTGATGGCGGGTGACGGGGGCTAACAGCTTGGTTAGCAGAGGCTGAGAGTTGGGGCAGGACTGTGCTCGGGCTCCATGCTGGTGTCCTCACTGGGACATTCCGTGCCACATGGAAGCCCAGCTCAGTCCCTCGACTCTCCATGGCTGTGGCCCTGTCCCTAGAGTGGATGAGCCTGCTTCTCCTGTTCAGTGAGGGTGACCGGTCCGGACAGTCCCTTCCTGCAGTGAGCTTTCCTGAGGTGGGCGTGCAGGAATCCCAAGCCTGGTGGGCTGAAAGGGGAAAGGGTGTGTGGGTGAGCTCCCCGCTGTCTGACCTGAGGTTGCCTATCTGTCCTGAATAGGTTGCTGGTGACCAGTGGCCTTCCGGGTTGTTACCTGCAGGTGTGGCAGTTCGCAGAGGACAGTGGTGAGTGGGGTTGACTTGGTGCGGGTTGACGCACACACCTCCAGCCCCTAATCTGAGCCTGTTAAGAAGCAGACCCAGAGCCGGGTGGGAATTAAAATTCAGGGTCTACTGTAATGCGGGCAGAGATGAATTAGGAACCACAGCGTAGCACTCAAGCCCCAAACGGAGCTTCCTGTAACTTGCTTCAGGAATTGAACTCACCAGCCTGGTCACAGGCGGGGCACGTGGCGAACTGCCTCTCCCCCAGGCAGGTGCAGTGGCAGCGGCTGGGGCAGAGCTATGACCACGCAGGTGAGCTCACCTTCTGGAGGGGGAGGAGGCAGCAGGAGGTCCCTTCTTTGCTGCACGGTAGCCTCAGGGAAGGAAAACCGGAGTGAGCGGGAGGCTTGGCTGAGCCCGTCTCCCTCAGGGAAGTCACTCTACTCCTGCAGCGCCTGGGAGTGGAGGGGAGTCCCTCTGCGTCCCCGGTCGCAGGTGCAGAGCCCGCAGTGCCGATCCAGCCCTGCACCCCTCCTCCAGTTAGAGCCCTGTCGTCCGGCTCGTGGGATTGATTCTCTGCCTGCCAGCGGGTCCCCACGCCACCTCACTTGGCTGCTTCCCAGAAACCGCCGAGGGGGTTGGCTCTTCTCCAAGAGTCATTGTCGCCGAAAGGCAGCTGGTGTGCTCCTTCGCTTTGCGGTCACTGGCCCTGTCCACCTTCCTTTGTTGTTTCCTTTTTGTCACTTCCTTATCACTTCCAGGTGCTTGCATCACTTTCTCAGCGTTGTAATCGTTGGTTACATACTTTTACTGAAATTCACCCATTTTTGGTATAAAATTCAGTGATTTTTAGTAAATTTAACAAGCTGTGCAACCGTCACTGTAAATCAATTTTTAGAACGTTTTCGTAACTTCCAGGAAGGTCCATTATGCCATTTACTGCTAATCTCCTGCCCACACCCCGCCCCAGGCAACCACTAATCTACCTTCTGTCTCTGTAAATTCCCTTCCGTGTCGATGGAATCACACAGCATGTGGTCCCCTGTATCTGACTTCTCTCACGTGGCCCGATGCTTCGAGGTCCGCCTGTCATACCCCGTCACAGCGTGCATCAGTAGCCTGTCCCCTCTCACGGCTGAGCGGTGCTCCGTTGTCTGTGGGTCCGCCAGTTGATGGGCTCGATGTTTGGCTGTTATGAATGGTGCTGCTGTGAGTGTTCACTGATAAGTCTCTGTGGACATACGTGTGTTTTCGCCTCTCCTGGGGAGACAGTGAAATTCCTGGGTCATGCGGTAAGTTTATGTTCGATGTGTTTAGAAACTTCCACACTGCTTTCCAAAATGTTTGCATCATTTACATTCCCACCAGCATGTATGAGGGTTCTCATTTCTCCGTCCCAATGGGCGTGAAATTGTGTATCACTGTGGCTTTCATTTGCATTTTCTTCATGACTGATAGTTTGGAGCATCTTTTGTTGTGCTTATTAGCAGTTCATACGTTTTCCTTGGTGAAAAGCCTCTTCAGGTCTTTATGGCGAAGTTGCTTTTCCCCAGCTGGGACGGTGTGCTGTCAAGGGCCCTCCGATATTCTGCTTTGTACGTTTTCACAGACACTTGTTCAGATTAATCAACAGTCTGTAAGATGTAACCCAAGGTGTTTGTGGGTGTGTGTTACTCCCCAGGCACTGCACTGGGCCTTTCGGTGTGTGAGATCCCCTTACATCCCCGAGTCGAGAACAGGGTCCGTCCCGGAGAGGCCAACCTATTCACACTCACAAGGACAGTCACCGAACCGAGACGCAGGCGGGCTTCAGAGCCTGCTCATGACCGCGCCAGGCGGCGACCGCAGTTCGGTCGTAACGGCTGACCCCCGCACAGACGTGGGCTCTGAGAAGAGGGCCGGCGCTCCCGCTGACCACGGCGTGTACCGTGTCCGCGCTTTGCCTGGAACAGGCCGCTGGAGGCCAATCTGTCGCGGAAAGGGCACGTTCGTAATAGTGATAATTAGTGCTGTTTGCAGCAGCAGCTGATGCCCCCCTCGGTCAGCACGTACGCACCGTGTGCCTCCCACTCGGGGCGCTGGGCGAGGCTCCGGGGACGCGTTGGCCCTGAGATCTGATTTGTCGCTGTTTCTTGTTCGGGACTGCGCTTTTCGTGACATGGCTAAGAAATCTTTCCCTGACTCAAATTTTCCCGTGTTTTCTTTCACAGGACTTGTGACTTTTTTCCTCCCACGCTGAATCTACGCTCTTTTTAGAGTTGGCGTGTGTGTGTGGTGTGAGGTTAGGGCGGTCTGCACTCAGCTTTCTGCGTGTGACTCTCCAGCTGTCCCAGCACCGGGGAAAGCCGAGCCTTCCACCACAGCCGCGCCTCGGCGCCCGTGCTGCACACCAGCTGACCACGGACAGAAGGATTTGCTTCTGGGCTGTCCGTTCTGTTCTGCCGGCCGGTCTTTACGTGTGTCCTTACGCAGTAACTCGTAGTTTGCCCACAAGTAGGCTGTGTGGCGCCGCGGCGGTTTGAAGATGGGGGAGGGGGGCCTTGCCTTCCGTCTGGAGGCGCCTTGCTGCTGCCTCGGGTCCACACGGGGCCAGGGTACCCGGCTGCCCCCTGCAGAACCCACGGCCCCTCCCCCGCGGCTCGCTCTGATACTCATATGAGAGTAGGAAACCAGATAGATGGTCATCTTCCCTAGATATTAGTGCAGAATGTTCTAGAGCCGGGGGAAAGCTGGCCAGCTGTTGTCCTGGAAACCTAAAACCATGGTATCATTTTGGAGAATTTTCCAAGGTCCAGTTTTGACCCACAGCTTCCGTGTCTGAAAACCTGATTCTGTCAGCACGTCTGAAACAGACCCGACCTGGTCACTGGGGTACACGCACTCGTCAGACTCACAAGGCTGCCGTGCAACCCGGAGTGGGAGTTTGTTACTTTATGGCGAAGCCGTAGGTGCCCCTGACGGGGGTGTTTCAGGTCCCCGTTCTCTGCCCGTGGAAGACCTGACCTGACCGCAGGCTGCGTGATGCATGTGGCGCCACGGCGGGAGGGATCGGCGCAGAGGTCCCCAGGCCGTGTGTTCTCAGCTGCCTTGGGCGGAGAGTGCGAACTCCGGGCCCCTCCCGCTGTCCCAGCCCCTGGCAGGGCCCGAGGCCGCCTCTTGGCTCTCAGACGGCTGCGCTCGCCCTAGGAAGTGAAGCGCTAGGTCTGGCGGGCCTCGGCATTTTCTTTGACTGCTTGGCTGATGAGCCCTTCCCAGGGGTAGCACCTCTGGGATGTCCATACGTGTGCTCAGTGACGCGGGTCCGGGAGCCGTCCCGGCTCCCGAAGGGTGCCTGGCTCTGCACCAAGCTGTTCCGTGTTGGTCGAATCTTGAGGCACGCCTTCTTTTTGCGTTATCACCGAGTGCTCGGAGCTGCCTTCCTGCGTCGTCGGCTTTGACTGGCGCCTTCTCTGTGCGGTGTGGGGCTGCGTTGGTCAGTGTGCTGTGGACTTTCCCAGAGGAGGGCATCTCGCCCGTGACCAGAGCGAGAGCAGGAGGGGGCCTGCGTGCCTCTTCGATGGTGATTGCAGAGCAGCTGTCTAGTCTCGAGGCTCCAAAGCCCTTGTTTTCCACTGCGTCTCTGAAATCCATCTTCAAAGCCTTCCCCTTGGCCTCCTCCTCCCCCCATCAGGGGACAAGTCCCCTCTGGGACCAGGCCCTGGCTCAGAGCAGCCGGTCCTGGGGGACCTGCCGCAGGCTCCTCAGAGGCGGTGGGAAGGGAGGAGGGGGCTGCGTTGCTGCAGTGTGGCCTGGGGGAGTCGGAACGCTCTGCCGGGGCTGGTTTGAGTCACAGCCCCGTTGGCACTCCCCGGAGACAGACTCTGGTCCCGAGGCTCAGCCGCCGTGTCTGCCGCGACCTCTGCAGCTGCTGTGGCGGGAGCGGGTCCGGGCAGCGGGTCCCACTCTGCACTGCGCTGAGGCCTGCAGGCCTCGCTCCCCGCAGGCAGCCCCTCGGTGCGCTCCTTCCTCGTGAACGGCCTTGTGGCCTGAGCTCTGGGGCCTGCTGCCCGAGTCCTGTCAGTGCTCCTCGCATCCCTTTCGTTCACGTCCTGACGTACCTAGCCTTCAGCATTAAAAAATACACAGATCTCCCTGCTTCAGAGACTGCGGGGAGCAGGTAATGCGCGCGCTCTCGGAGCGGCAAAATAGGCGTCTCCCTGCAAGTGGTTCGGACAGCAGGCCGCTTGTTCCGAGCGAGGCCGTCCGTGGCTTCTGTCAGGAGGAGCCTCCGCCGCGGGTGGTGCAGATGCGACGCAGAGCCTGCCTGCCCCCGAGCAGGCGGGAGGGACGAGGAAAACCCAGGTTCGATCCAGCTCGAGGTCACAGGTCTTCCTCTTGTTCACGGACCTTCTTGTCCAGTTGGCGTTTGAGGACAAGGATGTTTGCGGCGTAGCCTTTGCCCGCAAGGCTTCAGCGAAGTGCCGAGGTCATAGCATGTGGTTTTGAAGAACTCGTGTTAGTCCCCGAACCCCGCACCTGCTGTTTTCACATAAGGTGTAAACGACACCCCCAGGGTGTCCTCTCCTTTCTCTTATTTGTACCCCACAAAACCATAGACAGCAGAACTGCTTTTGGGGCTTTTGAGGTGGCGGCTGTGATTCATCATCGCCCATTTGCAAAATAGTCTGTGAGACAAATCACGAAGACACTGGAGTGCAGCCAACAGCCTCAAAATGCGCACGTAGCTCAGAGTTTGTTTCCGCGTCGTCTCTCGCCACCCGTCAGTTCCCTGACTTCCTTGACCTTCAGACGTACCGGGGAAGGCAGGCTGGCTGGCTTTCTCCGTGTGATGAGTCCCTTCGCTAGCACTGTGGATGTTCACCGCCCCCCTCTCCCCTAGATGTCATCAACGCTGTCGGCGCCATTGCTGTGCCTGAGAGAGAGGGGGGTGTCTGGCCGAGGGTCTCCATCTTCCCGTCAGCAGCACCCGCAGTCCTGCACGGGGCGCGGCTCAGCGACCTGAAGGTTGTGGACCTGGAATCCCAGAAGACCACGTACGCCTCAGGTACGTACGCCTCAGGCACGGCCGCAGTGTGCCCCTTGCCGGCCGCTCCAGCCATGAGGTTGGGGACACGAGAGGAACGAGAGTCAAGCCCTGGCTTCGAGGGGCTCCTGTTCTGGGCCTGGAGGAGGCCGTGCGGGGCCAGCACCCACCCAGCTGAGTAGAATGGCGAGATGAACAGGAGAGGGGGATGTGGCTGGTTCTGCCTGGGACGGGGGGCGCTTCCCAGAGGAAGGTCTGGTGGCCGGCCAGCCCCGCCATTGCCAGACCCGTGCAACTCCATCAGCTTTTCTCTTCCTCCCTCTGTCCTCCAGGTGTCAGTGACAGTGAGGAGCTAAGTGGCCTGCAGGTCCTGGATGCAGACACCTTTGCCTTCTGCTGCACCTCGGGCCGGCTGGGGCTCGTCGACACCCGCCAGGAGTGGGCACCGTCAGAGACTGCCGGGCCTGGTGGAGGGCAGTGGTGTGCAGAGGTCAGGGGCAAGGCCCTGGGCCCTGGGCCCAACATTGCCAGCCTTTGCTCCGATGGGCAGCTCCGTCTACTGGACCCCCGGGATCTCTGCCATCCTGTGAGCTCAGTCCAGTGCCCCGTGTCCACACCCAGCCCCGACCCAGAGCTGCTGCGGGTGACTTGGGCCCCAGGCCTGGACAGCTGCCTGGCCGTTTCAGGTACTGCTGAGCAGGACTTCGCATGTGTTATTTGAGCTTTCCCTTCCAGGGGACTTTCGGGTGCCTGGAGCCTCTCCAGGTTAACTGTCCGGGTTCTTCAGGGGCAGGCCTCCCCCTCTCTGGCTGCTGAACCCTCACACACGGGTAGCTGGCTTCCCTTTCCTGCAGGAGTTCGGTTCTGAGGTTGGTCGAGAGGCCTAGGGAGACGCTAGGACAGCCATGGGCTGTACCAGAATGAGGTGACGGGGTCACATGGGTGTCTCTCAGTCTCCTTGCTTTTGGAATTACAGCAAGCCCCTTGGGCTGCTGGGCCCAGCCTGGCAGTGTCTGGTTGGGTGGGGTCTTTAATGAGAGTATCTAGAGGCCTAGAAGCCAGTGGGAAGCATCCGCTGAGGGGCAGGCAGGTTGAAAGACTAGTTGAAAGAGCAAGGAAGGATCATTGATAATGGCAGGATGCAGCAAGAGTGGAAGAACCGAGCCTGGGTGGAGGGACCGTCGTCTAACAAGAGAGCCGGCACCCGTCAGGTGGGAGACCAGGCCGTCTGCAGAGAGACACTTGGGTGGGCTTGAATTCAGGGCAAGTGGGAAAGGTTTGAAAACGTCTCTCAAGCCTCAGGCTCCTGTGGGGAGTACTCATGCCTGCTTCATACAGGTGTGGAAATGAAAAGAGAGAGCGCTTGTCCGGGATTCGCCCCCGGCCCGGCACGGGGGAGACGTGCGGCAGGTTGTGGTCCTCACCTGCCCCGGAGTCGGCAGCTGCCGGCAGAGGGCGGGTGTCCGCGCCCCTGGCTGGCCGTTAGGGACCTTGCTTACTGCTAGATTCCTTCCCCCAGAGCCTGTTTTGGTCCCATAGCACAAACTATGAAAACCACTTCAGAGACTCACTGTCAGCCTTCTCATTTCTTGTTCTTCCTCAGGTTTTGATGGGACAGTCCAGGTCCATGACGTCACGTCTTGGGATGGAACGGAGGGCCGAGCGGAACCTGTCTTCACGCACAGGGGTCACATCTTCCTGGATGGCGACGGGACAGGCCCTGCTCCGCTGGTCACCACCCACACCTGGCACCCCCGCAAACCAAGGACCTTGTTATCGGCGGCGAGCGATGCCTCCCTGCACGTGTGGGACTGGGTGGACCTCCGCGCCCCCCGCTGACACCAGCGTCCTCCTGCCAGGCCTCTGGGAAGGCAGCTGCTGTATGTACCACGAGGGCACTGATTTGGGACTTGAGTGACTGTGGGTCCCTGATAGCAGCTGAGGGCCCTGGGGCCGGTATGGCAGCCCCTCGTGGCCTCGGTGTCTTTATTGGTGAAGTGAGAAGAGTAGTAACTACCTCATGGGGTTGTTGGGGGAGTTAGGAGTTTATGGAAAAGCACCCGGTAGGATGCTTCATATAGAGATTTGGTGGCTACTCTTAGATCTGGTCACGTGGGGGCGACAGGATCCTGCTGCTTCCGGCAGGTTTACAGCCCGCAGGCTTTGGGCACGAGAGACGCTTTCCCGACTGTGGGAGGCAGCCCCAGCAGCCACGCCGACCGCGCGCTGTCGTTCTTCCCCGTGTGCCGACTCTGCAGCCCGCCCCCCATGCAGCGTGGCTCCCAGCGCTCTGTCCAGTCGGGAGGCTGATGTGACTCTGTGACGAAGACACTCGTGTTGGAGCTGCACAGACCAGGACCCAAGTCCTGCCTCTGTTCGGTTCTCCTCTGTGACATGGGCCTGTCATAGCACCGCCCAGCCGAGTGGCTTTTGGTGATCTGTGGCATTTCAAAAATACAAGTTGTTTCGCTAGGATATTAGTTGTTTTATAGATGTTTTCCGCTTTGTCTCCATTCACCAATGGCAGAAGATTGCGACTAGGTGGGAGGCAGTGAAGTTACAAGCACCTTACGCGTCTCTTCTCACCACGGGGAAGCGCGGGCAGCCTAGTCCACTTTCCAGGTCGGAGTTTTGGACCCCACCTGCCTCTTGCACTTCATGTCTATCTCCGTGAAGAGAACTCAGATGGCAGAAATTGACTGAGTTCCTGTCACACCCCAAGCCCTGAGATGGGTGCTGGAGGCGGAGCTGGGGACCTGAGTGCGGGTGTGAACGTAGAAAACAGAAGACTCGTGGGGGAGAGAGGTGTGACAGGGCACAGGCAATACTGTTGGAGAGGGTGGGGCGTGGTGGGCAGGGCCACGAAGAGGGAGGGCGTGCTCAGGGAGGAGCTGATGGGAAGCTTTCTAGAATCCCGTTAAACCTGATAGACAGGCCACGGGACTTCCTGGCCACGGCCTCCCCTTCCCGTCTAGCACAGGGATGGAATTAGCGATGGGGGTCTCACAGCCGGTGTGGTATGGGTTAGCAGCAGCCGCAGCCGAGGTCCAGAACCCCCTCAAGTGTGACTGAGTTGATTCTGCACGGAGAGGAGTTGGGAGGCCGCTCCCAGTCCTCGGCAGACTGGGCAGAGCTGGCACGGGACTCTGGAGAGGTGTGAGCACGGGGCACGCAGATCCGGGCTCACCCAGGAGTGTGCACTTTGAAGCAACTGATTTTTCTCCTGGAGGGTCTTGGGCCCTTTTCAGCCTGTGGCAGGAGGTGGGACGGTGGAGAAGTGAGGTGTGGGGTTGTTAACAACAGGCAAATTTGGGTTTTTTGACACACACTGAAAGACAGAGTCAAGCCCGGGCTGGTGTGGCTCGGTTGGAGCACCATCCCACACACCAAGCGGTCAGGGCGCGTGCCTGGTGGCAGGTCCAGGTGTGCACGAGAGGCAGCCCATCAGTGTTTCTCGCCCGCTCCCTCCCACGCCCTCTAGAATCAGTAAGTGTGTCCTCAGACGAGGATAAAACATAACTAAGTAGTAAATAAATAAATAACAGAGGCGGGAAAAGAATAGACTCTACTTTATTAGGGAACACTGAGCATCCACCCTGTAAGAACCAGGGCCCGTTCTGAGCGCAGGCCCCGAGTAGGAAGAGGTGGTTTGCCATTTTCCAGAAACACCGTGTCTCCTCTCTTTTCATGACAAACCCCTTCACCTGCTCTCATCGCCGTCCTTACTGATTCAAGGCTCAAGGACCCATGAACAAAGCCCTGCTGGCACCCTACAACCAAGGGCGACCTCTGTAGGATAACTCCTGATTCAAGCCCAGAGCTCCCCTGGGGACAGATGACGTGTCCTCAAAACCAAGACCTCCTTAAAAATAACCTTCGTAGTACAAAAGCTACCGGACAGAATTCTAGCTCTGCATGTGTACGATAAAAAAAATGAATGGGCAACTGCCAGGGGTGTCGTAATGGTTACGGAGCACTGCGTCCGTGGGGTGGAGACCCAGCCCACCCTGCAGATGAGGGAGCCGGGGTTCTTCCCCCACTGAGGGAGAACCTGCCGCCCCGCAGTGGTACACAGCTGGGGGTCTGTGCCTTCACACTCAAAAAACCAAGCCCCACAAAAACTGGGGCGTGCCCTGGCAGCCGACTTACTGTAGGACAGCAGCAGAGAAGCAAACGTCACCCTCGTCTGTGCCTCCCCTGGCAGGCCCTGCCCGACTCGATCAGTGGGTGGAAAGGCTACTGGGACACTGGTTCCAGGACCTACCCCATGGTCGGTGTTTCCGACACTTTCCAGAAAAGAGGAAAGGACTTGACCTTCACGTGGTAACTCAGAATTGGAGAAGCCTCCCCACCGTGACCTGAAATCAAAGCCCAGGACAGAGCGGGAGGAAGAGTTGGTGCCAACACGGGCAAGGGGCCTGGAACGCCGGCAGCTCGGGCTGCAGGCACCTCCGCCTGCCCAGCAACAGCCCAAACGCCCGGCTGCGCCAGCCAATCTCCAACATTTCTCTGAGGACTCGGCGGGGTGTGGGCCAGGCCGCCTTGCATTCCACCACTGCCCCGTTCCACCCAAGAGGAACTGGGCCCAGAGGGACCAGGAGAGGGAGCCAGTCAAGCCATGAAGCAGAGGATGACCCAGCTCTCTGACCTTCCAGTCCAGCTGTTCTCAGGGTTTGGCTCCGAGCACAATGGGATCCTAGGAATGAGGATGAGCAGGTGGTTTCTGGCACAAATCCCCAAAGACCACTCAGGAAGAATGGCTCCTCTATCTAATGAGACATCCCCACGTGGGGGCGTTGTGACAGTTCCCCCTCCTGGGCCCACCCCCTCACTGGTCCTCTTGGCCACATCAATAAAGTTTCTCTTTCATGTGCGTTCTCTGGTGTGTAATGAAATTGGAGCTGTTGCTGAAGCCTTTGCCACACTCGGGGCACTTGTAGGGCTTCTCCCCTGTGTGGATTCGCTGGTGTATGATGAGAACCGAATTCCAGCTGAAGCCCTTCCCACATTCGGGGCATCTGTAGGGTTTGTCCCCCAGGTGGGCTCTCTGGTGCATGACCAGGATGGAGCCCCGGCTGAAGCTCTTGCCGCACATGAGGCACTCGTAGGGCTTCTCGCCCGTGTGGGTCCGCTGGTGCACCACCAGCTGGGAGCGCTGGCTGAAGCACTTCCCGCACTCGCCGCACTTGTAGGGCTTCTCCCCCGTGTGGGTCCGCTGGTGCTTGATGAGGTTGGAGCTCCAGCTGAAGCTCTCCCCGCAGGTCAGGCACTCGTAGGGCTTCTCGCCCGTGTGCACGCCCTGGTGGGCGATCAGGCTGGAGCTCTGGCTGAAGCTCTTCCCGCACTCCCCGCACTTGTAGGGCTTCTCCACCAGGTGGGTCCTGCGGTGCGTGGCCAGATTGGAGCTGCGGCTGAAGCTCTTCCCACACTCGCCACACTGATAGGGCTTCTCCCCCGTGTGCGTCCTCCGGTGGGTGATGAGGGCCGAGCTCTGGCTGAACCTCTGCCCACAGTCGGGACATTTGTACGGCTTCTCCCCGGTGTGGATCCTCTGGTGTCTGATCAGGTTGGAGTTGTAGCTGAAGCTCTCGCCACACTCTTTACATTCGTAGGGCTTCTCCCCGGTGTGGATTCCCTGATGTGTGTTGAGGCTGGACCGATTGCCGAAGCTCTTGCCACACTCCGGGCACGAGTAGGGCTTCTCCCCGGTGTGGGTTCGCTGGTGCGCGATGAGGTTGGGGCTCCTGCTGAAACTCTTGCCACACTCGGCACACTGAAAGGGCTTTTCGCCCGTGTGGATCCTCTGGTGGGTTATGAGGTTGGCGCTCCGGCTGAAGCTTTTCCCACAATCCCTGCATTTATAAGGCTTCTCCCCAGTGTGCGTCGTTTGGTGTCGGCTGAAGTTGGAACCGTCACTAAAGCTTTTCCCACACTCGTCGCATTTGTAGTATTTCTCTCCCGTGTGGGTCCGCTCGTGCGTGACTAGGTGGGATTTCCGGCTGAAGGTCTTCCCGCACTGCGGACACTCGTAGGGCTTCTCGCCCAGGTAGGTGCCCTGAAGGCCGATGAGCTGCCCGGCCCCCCGGCGCTGCGCCAGCGGCCCCCCGGGGTCCTCACCTGGGGCCTTTCTCCGGGGCCCCCGGGAGCCACAGCCCCTCTCAAAGTCACTTTCCCAGCCGGACCGCCGAACGCCTTCCCCCTCCGGCATTTCTGAGAAGATCTCACGCGACTCCCCGTCCTCAAATGTGTCTTGATTGGAGTTCTCCCCATTTTCACTCTGGATCTCAAAATCTGGAAGAATGAGAAAAACATACAGTTTATCCTCAATTCCCTGTAAGGATGAGAAAAGGAAACCAAAGGAGAAATTTGGAAAATTTCAACCTCTAGTGAAAATAAAGACGTGAAACGATCCTTGAAGCTTTTAAAAATCAGGTTCATTTCCTTCCAACTGGTTATCCAGTCACCAGGCCTCAAACCGTCTGGTGCCCACCCAGGATGTCTAAGGCTTAAAGCTGTGGGTTTGTCTCCTTGTTCCTCCACCGGGCAGTGAGGGCAGGTGGGAATTGGGAGGTCCTACTCAAGGGAAAGGAACGGGGTGCACGACCCCCAGTGCACACCACGGTGCCTCCTGCTTGGTAGGTGCTCAGTTAAATCGGATGAATGAAGGAGGTTTTTATTGGTCACAGGACCAATAAAGCTGTGAGTCTCTAACGCTGAGTCTCCTTTCAAAAGGAGCTTATAAAATAATCTCAGGCATTAAAAATATGTCTCCTGTTTGTAATCTTCACTGGCGTGTGAGGCACAGACCAGGACCCCTGCCACGAGAGCCGCGGTGATCTCCCAGGCGACTGGGACCGAGAGGTGAGCAGCTACGAAAGCCCTCAGCTTTATCCGCGGAGAGCGCCCACAGGGAGACCTCCCCGAGCCTGGTCAGACCCTCTACTCTCTATACTACAGAGGGAACCCACGCCCCCTTCCTTAGACCGGAGACTGACGCATCCACCCCAGGACTAAGCCAGAGCCGCAGAAAGCCGTGAGCCTGGATGACACGCTTCTGACCCCAGCGGACGGCGTTTGCTGAACTGTGCGTGTCCGCTTAATGGCCCTGGCGGACAGGGACACTCCAAGGAGTGTCATTAGTACTTAATGGCTGTCAGGAACATCAACGCTGCCAGGAAGTTGTTGGCAACATTGTTTCTTGTTTCTGCCACACAATGTCCTTGACGAGCCCAAGGAAAAAATCCCCTCCTGACGGACACACTAGACGGCAACCCATTTGGGGGGCGGCTTTGTCTCCACCTTGCCAGCCTAGAAGTTTGGAGCCAAAAACCCAAGAGTAAGAACTCCACATGTTTTACAGCATGCAACTTGTGTTCTTGCATTATTTTCTTCCCATTATTTTCTTTTCTACTATAATTTCCTTGTGCTCTCTTATCTGGAAGGTGTCTTAAATCCCTTTTTTTTTTAGTCTGTAGCATATACGAAAATAAGTCAATGATAGCCTGTTTACTCCTCAGACCTGGCATCAGACCCCCTTAGAACGCAAATCTGTCCATAGCAGGGAAGACAATTAGCAAGATAATTACACACAGCCCTCGTGACATTTCCATTATTAAAGCTAATAAACTTTATTTAAAGTAATGCTCAATTCAGTGGTTAGTTTCTATGACAATGTAAATTTTCACTCGTGCATGATAAAATTTGATGCGCATCTTTTACAAAATATTTCTAAACACTTTATTTACTGATTCGAGAGAAAGAGAAACATTGATTTGTTGTTCTACCCATTTACGCTTTGATTGACTGATTCTTGTATGTGCCCTGATCCGGGATTAAAGCCACGACCTTGGACTATTGGGACAACACTCTGACCACCTGAACTTCCCAGCCAGGGCCTTGATACGCATCTTCTGGGAAGAACCTGGGTTCCACTTGTGCCGTTAGTCCATATAAGATTGTATTTGAACTTGCAAGTAGGCACGTAACTACATTTTGTGCTCACACTAACATATACACTGCTGGTAATCTGTGAGCTCGAATGAGTGCCCTCTGCCCCCTCCCCCGGGTCTCCAGGGGCTGGATCTAGGCAGGAGGGGCACAACGCAGGCGCCCACCTGGCCAGGGCCAGCAGGTCTCAGGTTCCCCAGTTTCCTGCGACAGCGTTTTACAAGCTGCTAGCTCAGAGCTGTGCTGTCACAGCCCTTCTGTAAATCAGGGCCCCCAGGCTGAGGCCCTGAATTGTTTCTTACAAGCTCACACAACCAAAAACATTTATTTATGACCTTAGAAACTGTTCTGTGTAGGGACATTACCCATGAAAGGTTTCACTGGCTGAACATCAAAAGCCCTGGTACGTTCTGGCATAAGCTCAGAAGCAATGAAGAAAACGAGCAAAACCTCAAATTTGGTTTCAGTGAGACTAGGAAGAAAATTAACTTGCAGACACTAATACACGTAAGGGTTTCCAAAGACAGCAGAGGCGGGGCAGGAGCCAGTGAGGGCGGAAGAAAGGAACAGCACGCAGAGTGTGAGGCGGGAGGGACGAGGACTCAGGGGAAGTGGATCTCAAAAACCTCAGGCAGAAAATCCCTTTACAAAAAGACTTTGATCCTAAAAAAAGAAAAGAAAATCACTTCCCGAAGGGAAGGGCTTGCCTTCCAGCGCAGCGGGGCCTTTGGGGACGCGGCACGCGGAGGGGCCAAGGAGGGGAGGCTCCAGCCGGAACCCCACTGACGAGCAAGCGCCTGGCTCTCGGGCGTTAACCAGGAGAATTATTACTGTGGAGAAAAGCGAGCATTTTTCATCCATAGAAATAGCCGCACGCAGCAACCACCCCTGTGAAGACAGACCCTAGAGCAGCACT
>PVKM010022964.1:0-21467 GCA_004027735.1 Carollia perspicillata | reverse complement strand
CTGCTTTAGATTATAGAAACTTTAAAAACCTATGATAGGGCAAATTTTCTTATATCCTTTCTTATATGTTTAAATTACAGATTTTTTTCAGCAAGCAAACAATTAAAATCTTTATGGCCACTATCCAGATTTCCCAGAGGCAACCTGACAAAACCATTAAAAAATGATGTAGTTGTCATTTTTATATCGACTGACTTTCCTCAATTTTCTCAACCTAAAGTGCCATAACCTTTAAAAAGTTATATGCGTTTTCCAGAAAAAAAAAACCCAGAATGGGGATTCTTTTTTAAAAAATTTTGTGACCATAAAAGGAAATGTCTTTTAAAAAATTATAGAGTTTATTATTTCTCCCATACCTTGCCTATGATTTTCAACGAATATGGCAAAACTGATCAGAAGAGTAGAATATGATGAGAAAGAATGATTTAGGATTTTAAGGCTGGTAACACGCCCTAGGTCAGCAACCATGGGCTCAACTCAGCTGTTTTTTTGGTCGATTCTCCTCTCCATTAGTATTTGAATGTTGGCCCGTGTGTTTAAAAATCAGTATGTATGAGAATCTGGGATGATACCATACTCACAAGTCTTATTATACTGTTACCATACCATGTCTTTTAAACAATGCTTATTTTTAATTTTTGTTCAAGTACAATTATCTCCATAAACAATGTTTCTTAAAGGCTAACTCTTTAGATGCTTTAAATTATAGTCACTTCATGACACATTTTAAGAAGTTAAAGGTTTAGATCAAATCAAAATGGTAAAAGGCTGATGTCCTTGTTGACTGCTTGACTATGTGCTCCCATTCTCTGAAGTTCTGTGATGTGGTGCCGCCTACAGCAGGGCCTGTCACTCTTGCGGTGTTCCATCCACTGAGAATGCCCTATGGAAGAAGCAGGAGCTTCACCGTGAAACAAAACCTTCCACTGGTATATATCCCACTTTAGAATGACAAGGACCTTTGAAAGAAGACAACTCCTTCAAAATTCAGAAGTAATGTATCTTCAGCCAAAGAATTCCACCGGTAGGTTCTCCCATTTGATGTCAAGAATAGAAGAAATTTAAAAGGAAAGAGATTGAGATATTCAGAAGTTGTATTTGTGATTTAATCTTATTTTACATGGTTAAAAATAAGTTTTGCGGTGAACTGGGGATTTCTTGACGTGTGTGGCTCACCTGTGACCCGATTTTCTGTCCCCTCTGCTTCAAAGTGGCATAGTGCTCTGTATGGTGGGGGACACAGTTTGCAGCTACCCCCAAGGCAAACAGCAAAAGCACAGTAAGGTAGGGGAGTGAGTCATTGAGGCTGGGACTCTCCCTGAGGTCTGGAGCAGTGGCCCTGCGCCATGCTGAGGGAAGTCAACCGTGTGTCCCAGGGCTGAGTGATTCTTCCTCGCCTGAAAATGGTGCCTGTGGCAGCTGGCCTCTGTCATCTTTGGTTTGCCCCTTCCCTGTTTTCTCACCACTTCCCTATGTACGTCTCTTGAGTCTTTCCTATTTCCTTGAATCATTCTGAGTTTTCTTTGAAGTCATGGGCCCTGTTGGGACTTTTAAACCTTTACAGATCACCTTCCCTCTTTATATATATAGTCGTATATATATATAGTCCTATATATATATAGTCCTATATATATATGTAGTCCAGGGCTTTACCCCGTTCATAGACCATCCTCATTTTCTGGTTGGCCACTTCTAAAACTTCACAGTCTGGTGTTGTGTTTCGATAGTGATGTCATCAGATGCATCAAAGAGCCTCACTTTCATCCCAGTTTGTGACAGAGGTGTGCAACTACCCAGGGTATTGTCTCAGGTGGTGCCAAGGTGGTGTCGACATTACAGCCGCCGAGATCACGCTCTTTTGGCTCCACCTTCCCTCCCCAGCCTGGGCCTTCCATAGCCGCTGACCTTCCTGCGTGCTGCTGTGCTGAGGCCATAGCTGTGGGTTTTGGCAGTATCCCGAGTGCCAGGAGCTGGATGCATCTTACCATGTGCCAGGCTCTGTGCTAAGTGTTCTCTGGATAATTCCAGTTAGTGAGGTAAATACCTTAACAACTCGAATTTTATTGACCAGAAAACTAAGACTTAGAAGAGTTGTATTGTCTAGGGTTTTATAGCTGGAATGTGGCAGAGCCCGGAGTGGACCAGGACTGGGCCAGGATTCTTTAGCTTGAACGCAGATCTCCTAGGCAGCTTCTCTTTGTATGTTTAGAGACTAAGGGTTGTGAAAGGCCTCATTCTTGAGCGTGTCCTTGAGTTGGACGTGGAAGAAGGGCCATCATCAACAGTCAGAGGATGAAGGGGTGGTGAGTGGGCATGGCTGGGAGAGTGTGGAGTTGGGAGAGGGTTGGGAGGGGACCCTCTGGAAGTATCGGCACCTCCACCGGAGTCTGCGTCTCTCTTCACACTCTGGTCAGCCTTGAAGCAGGAAGTACAGGCACAGCTCCCCCTTCAAACCTGAAACATCTCCCCTAACCCAGTGAGTAAGGTCATTTCAGGAGAGAGTGGAGAGAAGATGACTAAATTAGGTTGGTTTTTGCACCTCTCTGGCATGGAGTGGAGTGTGGGAAGCAATCCAGTGTTGTACCTCCTGCCAGACTGTGGAGAAGAAGACAGCAAACAGTGGGGGACCTTGCACTTGTGATTGTTTTGCCTTTTGGTGACCTTTCCTGCCTGCCACTCTGATCTGTCATCTTGCCTTTGATGCCTCCGGTCAAGGGCTTGTGAAGGTGGCCTTCCTCTCTTCAGCAGTGGCTCCTCCTTGCATTCTGTGAGTCCCTATTTGTGTAGCTGTGTGAATGTTCCCCTCCCCACCCTTTTCTGTAGTGCCTCTCACACTCCACATTACCTGGTCTCCAACTTCTTGCTTTGTTGGAGGAGAGGGTGCCATTCCCTGGTTCCTCAGACCCTTTCAGGCCTCACGGGGGTCCCCAGTGTCTTTGTTTGCAGACAGATCTGTGTGTCTGTTTCCAAGAGCAGAGGCCCAGCCTCATGCTATGGCATCAGAAAGATGAAGAGGGCCAGCAGTCCACACAAATTTCCAGGAAGAGTAAATGCTTTTCGTCGTTGCTCCCTGTCCATCCCAGGGACAGCCTCAGTAGGTGTCACCTTAGGTGTTGCCGCTGGAGCCAAACCACTTGGGTTTGATTTCCCGTTCTCCCACTTGCTAACTTTGCAGTTTTGGATCAGTTATTTAATTGGCCTGTGCTTCATTTTCCCACCCATAAAATGGGTAAATAGCAATCCTGCCTCCTGAGGTTTAACAGAGATGTTACTTAACATTGCTTAGAATTGCCTGCCACATAAAAATATTTTCCTTTAAAAATGTTCACTATTTTCATACATGACCTATTCTTAGGAATTTTCCTTTGGCGTATCATGCCAGATGGTCATGGTCCCCAGAGAAACTTCAAGTATCATCGTGACTCCATGAGAGCTTTTGCTCCCAAGTTTTATGTTTCTGCTGCCACTGTCCCTGGGGATGTGTTTTGCTGCAGGTTTACTGTGGAAGGGAGAGTAGTTCCAGGAGAGGGATTGTCTTATTTCCTCTGTCTTGGTGCTTCTCAGAAGGACAAGCTTCTTATCATTCATTTATGCATGCACGCATTCCACAAACATTTTTGAGTTTACCTCATATGCCTGACTCTGCGCTCCATGCTGGGAGAACATCGTGTCCAAGGAGCTCATAGTCTGGTTGCACACTGTGGACTTTTGTTGTTGTTGATGATTTTTTTTTTTATGTCTCTTACATATAGAAAAGCTTCTCATTTCTTTTAGCAGATTCCTCTCCATCATGCATCGTTGCGAAGGTTAGGTAGAGTCTGAGAGACTGCACAAGGTGACCTGCTGGTGAACTTACCATCTTAACTTGTGCTTATTTTTAGTTTCTGCTTTTTGCTTCTCCCCTCGGTTGGGACTCTTCTCTTGCCAGATGTCCCCAAGGTGACTGCCATCTTGCATTCATTGTCCTATGCCCAGCTGTTGGGATGAACTTGTGTCCTGTTTTTGACGTTCCTGATGCTGCCCAGTGTCTGGGGCGTGGTTCTCTGTGGGGCACCAGTATTTGGCCTGCAGGTGAGACGTTCATGCCATGTCAGCCTCCCCACATCACCTGGACTGGCAGCTCAGACAGCTGCTTGCTTCTGGTGCCACGCTTTTCCGCCCAAGTGTGCATAGTTCTCACAGTTGCATGGCCCAGATAGTAATCTCTGAGACTTGTAGCCCAGTGGTTTGTAACTTTTTGAGGACATGAACTATGACTTATGCTGTAATACCACCCTGTATCACAGCATACTAGATGCTTTAAGTCTCTACCACCCAAACAGCTGAGGGAATTGACCTCTTCTGTGGCTAGATCAGCTTCTGCCTTCCCTGGGCATACCCTCGATTTTATGGCAGATTGAGAAGAAAGCTCAGAAAAAGATGAAGACCCTGTCCTCTGTGCTATAGTCTTATTTCCAAATATTTATGCTGTCACGTACGAAATAGTGGGTAAAATCCAAACCACTTTTCATCTGAATGATAGGTTGAATGAATCCAATTTACATGCTTTTCATTTTATGTAAATTGGACAAAATGAGGTTAAATCTCCAGGGGTCCTATACCTTTCTCTGTGAATCTCTTATAGCCTGTTTTTGGTAAGGTAGGGCTAATTCAAATTACAAAACAAAATAAAAAGCAACAGCCTTTTAGATGCCTGCTTCATTTTGTCCATCCTCAACCATATTTACCTTCAACTTGCCTACTGCTATAGACCAAGTGCGGTCCCTTTTTAAAATATATTTCTTTGATTATGCTATTACAGTTGTCCCATTTTCTTCTCCCCTTTATTCCCCTCTGCCCTGTACCCACCCTTCTACCATCATTCCCCACCTTAGTTCATGTCCATGGGTCATACATATAAGTTCTTTGTCTTCTCCATTTCCCATACTATTCTTGACTCTCCCTGTCTATTTTGTACTTATCATTCATGCTTCTTATTCCTTGTACATTTTCCCCCATTATCCTCCCTTCCCCTTCCCACTGATAACCCTTCATGTGATCTCCTTTTCTGTGATTCTGTTCCTGTTCTAGCTGTTTGCTTAGTTCTCTCTCTTTTTTTTTTTTTTGGTTCAGTTGTTGATAATTGTGAGTTTGTTGTAATTTCACTGTTCTTGTTTTTGATCATCTTCTTTTTCTTAGATAAGTCCCTTTAACATTTCTTATAATAATGGCTTGGTGATGATGAACTCCTTTAATTTGACCTTATCTGGGAAGCATTTTCTCTGCCCTTCCATTCTAAATGATAGCTTTGCTGGATAGAGTAATCTTGGATGTAGGTCCTTGCCTTTCACAGCTTTGAATACTTCTTTCCAGCCCCTTCTTGACTGTAAGGTTTCTTTTGAGGAATCAGCTGATAGTCTTCTGGGAACTCCTTTGTAGGTGACTGTCTCTTTTTCTCTTGCTGCTTTTGAGATTCTCTCCTTATCTTTATTCATGGTTAACTTAATTATGGTTTGCTTTAGGCTGTCCCTTCTTAATGGCGTATGTTGAAGCCCTAATCCACAATGGGATAGTTTTTGGAGGTGGATCCTTTAGGAGATAATCAGGCAAAGATGAAATCACAAGGGTGGGTCTTCATGATGGGATTAGTGCCCTCTTAAGAAGAGATAGAGATACAGAGAGCTTGCTTACATACTCTCTCTTCCCACGGTGTGATGACACAGCAAGAATGTGGCCATCTACAAACCAGAAAGAGGGATCTTAACAGAAACTGACCATGCTGACACTTGTTACCTTGGACTTCTTGCTTTGATAACTGTGAGAAAATAAATTCCTATTGTATAAGCCACCCAGTCTATGATAATTTGTTATGGCAGCCTGAGGAGATCAAGAGAGCTAATGAAGAATGGAATGTACCATTCTGGAGAACTCTGAACAATCAATGTTGGGCACTTTGTGCAGGTATTTCTCACACTCAACAACTTCTTGCCCCCACTGTCTTTGGCAGAGGGCTCCTCCCCCAGCCAACAGAATGGCCCACCTTTACAGAAAGTTGCCTAGGGCTCTCAGTTTGGTACAGATGCCTGAGCAGCCAGAACTGGCTAGAAGAAGTTAGCAGGACAACCTTACACGAGGATCTCAAAGGAAGTACATAGAAATTTATTAAAGTTAAATCCTTTAATATTTGACTTCTTAATTAAAGAAGATTATAATAGCCTTAAGGAGAAGCCTTAAAAAGCAGCAGAACTTTTTGTCTAATTATTTCAGAACAACACAGATCATCTGCCAAAAACTCTGTTGGCAGGCGAGTGTCAGCATCCCCATGACACTGGTGTAGAATTCCTTCCAGCAGGTGCATCCACCTAATTACCTGCAGACCTTTGATCCTTGGAGACTCTTGGGGAGACAGAGCCACTCAAAATTGAAATTGTTATAGGAGATGCACATCTCTTCTGGTTGACACAACCAGTTATTAACACTAGCCCTTAACTTTCTTCTTTTTAAAAAAGATTTTATTTATTTATTTTTAGAGAGGGGGGAGGAGAGGGAGAGAAACATCAGCATGTGGTTGCCTCTCACGTGGCCCCCACTGGGGACCTGGCCTGAAACCCAGGCATGTGCCCTGACTGGGAATTGAATAGCAACCCTTTGATTTGCAGCCTGTGCTCAATCCACTGAGCTACGCCAGCCAGGGCAGCCCTTAACTTTCTCTGGCTAAGGCTATCTCTTTTGAAGATAGCACTGCAGACACAATGTGTGCTGGCACATAATGGCTGCGGGTCTCTTGAGCCCTGGACTTGAAGCAACTTTGGTCCTGTCTTCAGACTCTCTGGGGCCCAACCTCCATGTGGAGGAAATTCTAGGCAGGCTCTTTAGTTTATAAAATCATGTTAGCTTTTTTTTCTAGCTATAAAAATGAATTAGACCCATGGTACTAAGTGTGGAAAGTTCAAACAGATAAGAATGCAATTACAGTAAAGCCATCACTCAGCAATAACTACCATAGTATTTACATTTTGGTTTATTTCTTTCTGATAGTTTTTTTCTATGAATATATATGTACACACACACACACACCTGAATATACATATATATGACATGCATATGAATATGCATGTGACTAGGCGATTATATTTACATAGTTGTGGTATGCTCTCTGTACAACTTTGTGACCTGACCTTATAAAAATAATACATGTCCCCATCCTCCTTTATGAAAGACAAGTAGGTCCCTGCTGCCTTGTAGCCGTCCCTCCACTTTTACCTTCCCGTCTCTGCCAGTCACATTTTTATTTCCAAGTCTGTGAACTGAGCTTCATTGCTTTAGCTCATATACTAAATCTTCTTTCCTTTGTTAACTTTAAACAGTACTTTGATCTCCCACTGAGAGAGACTTCGCACCCCTCGTTCTTTTGCTTCTCCTTCTTCTCAACCAGTCTTACGACGCTCTGTTCTCTATCTGAAATTGACGTTTCCTTGATTCGTCTATCAATTTCCGATTTGAAAACAAAATAATCAGTGTTTATAATACTGCGATTATGTAGATATTAGTCACTGCAGAAATAGGTATTGTATCATTAATCTTGTGCCATTTCTCTGTCGGAGAAATATTTTTAAAAATCCCACATGTTGGAAGGGAGAGTGAAGTAGGGAGGGGGAGCCCACTCCACTGTATTGGACATTTGATAGTGGCATTTGGCTTCTCCTCTCTTCTCGCTGAGAAGACCCAGCTTCAGCCTGCTGTTTGCTGCCCCAAGTCCCATCCCCCTGCCCTCAGCACTTGGCACTGTGGGTCCGAGTTGCTCCCACAGTGTTCTTCTGGCAGCACACCTCATTGGTAGGCTTCACCCATGAGTTGGATCCCATGTTCTCTAATTTCTTGAATTCCTTTTGTGTTTTGCTAAAATAATTCATTAAGTGATTCTGTTAGGAAGTGTCCATGACTCATGAACTTGCTAGACCCTGCCTTGACTGGGTATTGACGGGTATAAGTTATTCTTCCTGTGAGGTTGGATGGCTTGCTCCACTGTCACCTAGTGTCTAATGATGCTGAAAGGTGTCTAATGAGACTGATCATCATTCATTAGAAAGTTGTCTATTCTTCTCTGTAGAAGCTTTAGAGTGATTTTTTAAAAAATTAATCCTTGTGTTCGAAACTGTGTGAGGTTTTGGACTATTTGACAGGCCTTTCCAGTCTGAAGGTTCATATCGTCTGCTCTGGAAATTTTTCTTCCATTATTTCCTCTCCTCCACGTTCTTTTCCCTTGTTCTGAAATGCTTACTAGGTGGATGTGGCCCTTCTGAATTAGTCCTTGGTACTTACTAATTAAATTTTCTCTCATATTTTCTATTTCTATTTCTTTATATACTGTGTGATTTCCATGACTTTTTCCTCTAGTCCTTTTATAGAAGGTTTTTTTTTCAGCCAAAATTTTAACTTGTCTGAATTTTTGATCTCAGACTGCTCAGTTTTTTGTAGCCTCTCTGATATCCCTGACATGTTACATTAAAATTCTTCCAAGGTGTCTTTTCTTTGCAGAATCTTCATTATTGTCGCTGGAGTCACCTTTCCTGTCCTGCTCTTTGGTGATGCTGATTTTCTGGCCATCCTCATTTGGCCATTGTCATTTTGACATTTCCAAATGAAACGTGCCCTTGAGAATCCAGTTCCCCCTCAGTACCAGCCTTCCCCCTGACTAAAGAATGGTTGTGCACCATTACGTGGGTGGAGCATTTTGACCACCAGGATTCATTTTAGGCTGTAAGATGGGGATGGGGTGAACGGGTGCCCACATGCCAATCAATGTTCAAGGAGGAGAGTCCACCCAACCCTCAAACAGATCACTCCTTTAATAGAAGGGGTAGGAGACCCACCCAGCTGTTCCAAGTAAAGGGCTTTAATCAGCCATCCTCAATTCCACCCTCTCTGCACTCCAGCTCTCTATACTGGCCCACGTGGCTGCTCTGTGGTGTTCCATGGCCTTCCTTTTCATGCTTCCAGCCCGTCCCTGCTCTGCTCACCCTTGTCCATCAGGATGAGCAAAATGGTTCTGCCTTCTAGAGATTCGGGTTTTTTGGACTGATGATGGCCCCCCTTTTCCATATTCTAAACTTTTACAAACTTATTCCATTTTGTTCCTCTATCCTATGATTTTTATGGGATTTTAAGAGAGAGAAGTACATTCAAGTTTCCTAGTTGTAATGTTTTTTTGAGTTAACAGTTTATTATAAAGAGTTCTGACATCATTAAACTTAGTAAACATCATTGATACACAACATACTGATATAAATGTTCTTTGCTTATAATTTCTATATTTTCTTCTTGTCTGTCTTCCTTTCTTATCTTTGTTTTTCCATTTAAAATATAACACAATGCACAAATCTTTGACTATATCTCAGGATAGGGTTGAAACAATAGTTACTGAGTCCAAGGTGCCACCATTTTTAGACTCTGTACATAATTGCCTTCTTGCTTTCTCTAAGCTTTTGCTTCAACTACAGAGTCCCAGTCCCACTACATTCTCAACAGCATGTTAAAAACAAAAAATAACAGCCTTCTATGTTGAAAAAGCAGATAATGGCATACAGATTATATCTCTGTGCTTACTCGTGAGACCAAGTATTGTTTTCATATATTTTATTAGTTGTTTGCTTTTCTAGTTTTGTGAATAGTCTGTTCATGTCCTTTTTGTATTCCCTCTTTGCATGTTACTTTTATTTATGCTGTTTGTAATTAATGTTCAGAAGTTTATATGTTTATGCTGGCAAGGCTCTCAGTCTTTTCCTTTGTAATTTCTTTTTTTTTTAAGATTTTTATTTGTTTATTTATTTTTGGACAAAGGGAAAGGGAGGGAGAAAGAGAGGGAGAGGAACATCATTGTGTGGTTGCCCCTCATATGCACCCCCACTGGGGACCTGGACTGCCATCCAAGCATGTGCCCTGACTGGGAATTGAACTGGTGACCCTTTGCTTCATAGTCTGGTGCTCAATCCACTGAGCCACACCAGCCAGGGCTCCTTTGTAATTTCTTGTAGTGACATTTCAACTTTGAATGTCCTTTTACTATGAAAAAGTTGTGAAATCTTTACATTTGTTTCACTCTAGGTTTTTGATTGTTTGATTTTTTTCTTGATTTATCTCTTTTAAATAGTCTCTTAGTTTTGTTCATGTTTTACTGCATTAAGTAGAATTTCTAGGAAAGCGTTAGTTATAGAGGTAATGGGTATCTTGTCTTTTTCCTCATCTTGACGGATTATCTCCACAGGGGTTTTCAGAATGGGGTGTATAAGGTGTTCCTCAAACGTCTAGAAATAAGGAAGAGGAAATAGCACTTCACTGATTATCTACTGCCTGGAGGGCCCATGCGCGCATGCTGGTCCTGTGGGTGGGAGGGACGTGTTCAGGGAATGTGGACCTGCCACGTAAGGGGGCAGTGGCAGTAGGCCCTTCCTCATGCACTTGTTTTAGTGATTCGTGGCGCAGGTGCCTGGATCGGGGGATTTACAGATTATGCTGATTAGCGTTAAGGAGACGGACACTCAGAAAGTAGGTGAGATGTGCGCCAAGAAGCCCAGCTTTTGGATCCTGGTCATGCAGACCCAAGTGGGCCTGTTGAGAGTGCGGCCAAGTTG
Organism: Carollia perspicillata; assembly: GCA_004027735.1. Classification (NCBI taxonomy): domain Eukaryota; kingdom Metazoa; phylum Chordata; class Mammalia; order Chiroptera; family Phyllostomidae; genus Carollia; species Carollia perspicillata. The sequence goes on along the minus strand of PVKM010022964.1, from coordinate 10,857 downwards.
GCATCTCCTGTGGGCCCCAAAGGAGGCTTTCATCAGACGCTTTATGAACGAAAACACTGACAAGCCCATCAGCTTGGACACAACGCGGCCAAAACCATTTAAAAACTTCAACAAGACTTTAAAATGTCAATCTGTATTCTCTCTTATGATTAATGAAGCCTGGCCGCAGTCTTTGAAATCAGATGGGCAAGGACTGCCGGTGGCCTTTATACCAGAATAAAGTGTGTGGTGTGTCTCAGGGCAAAGTGCTTAAAAGAGTTGTCAGACACAGAAAAGAGTCACACACTTCTTGTCATAAGCAGGCAAAAAAATGATCTGAGTGTGCTATCTGCAAACCCAAATCTCTGGAGTTCAAAAAGTCTAGAACCAAAATTTTTTTTAATTGGTTAAGAATCTTCCCAATGAATTGATCAAGTGTTTTGAAAATGAACCTCTGTCAGTCAGTTTGCAAAGTCAGCCATTGACATTAGAGAAGATGAAGCTTTACCAGCCGAATAGCAGCAAACATGTCGGCACGCATGTGGGGTGGAATTGGGAAATGAGTATTGGGGCTTAGTAACTACTCCCAGTGACTTTTTCCTCCATTTGGATTTGTGTCTTTTTCTGAGGTGTGTTTTTGCTTATGGCAGATGTTAAAATCAAGTATGGAAACACACCCCACATAAAACGAGCTCTTCAAATCACTGTATGACAAAGGGTTATGTCAAGAATTTCAATAAGCATAAGTAATATTAAATTATATTGCTTCTAATAAGAAAATCCAATTTCTATATGCTGAGAGAAAAAGCATTCATTTAAGCTGTTTTAAATTTATTGGTCTAGATTTGCACATAGAATTCTCTTATTTCAGAGTATTATCTATTTGTGATTTCTCTTTGTTTTAATAAACTTGTGAGAAATTTGTCTGGTTTATTGCTTTTGTTTCAGAGAATCAGCCCCTTTAATTTATCTATTTTGTAATTCATCTCTTTCATTATTTCATTTCCCCCTGTTGTTTTTATTTTGTTGTTAATTTTCTAAGAAGTTAGCATTGAAACTGAGTTTAATATTTATTTTTCTTTTTAAAATAATGAGAGCATTTAATAACTCACATTTTTGTCTGAATAATACACCCCATGCTTTTTAAATAAAAGTTATTTCCATTTTTTGTTATTTTAAAGATAACCTTTAATTTTAATGTCAACTTTCATCTAGGAAGTGCTTATGAAAGTGTATTGAATTTTTCAATTTTAATGAGTGACTTTGGGGATCTAATATACAGGATGGTGATTGTAGTGAATAATATAGTAGCATATACTTGAAAGTTGCTAAGAGAGTAGATATTAAATGTTCTCATCACAAAAAAAATGGTATGGTGGGGGTGTTAATTAAAGCTAAGGTAGGAATCATATCAAAGTATATCCAGTCAACACACAAAGTTTTATGTCAAGAATATCTCAGTAAAACTGGAAAATTTTTCAATTTTAGCTTTTAAAATATTAAGTCTTAAGTTGCTTTTACTTATATTTAGCTGTGCCAAACCTGCTTTCAAACACCTTTACCAAAGTTTGATAATTTTTTGAATGTTCTACAGACATCTGAAAAATGACCTCTGGGGGTTACACACACACACACACTCAGAAAAATGTGGACCTTATTCATAGCCTCTTTGTTTTCACCTTTTCTCTTTAAAGTCCTCATTAATTTTTGTCACTACTTTTTAAGTCAATTTTTCTTTATACTTATTTTTACTTTATAACAATATAATATATGATTCATAGGGGTTTGTGACTAATACATTATCATTTTGGGTTGTACCCTTTTTAAACATAGAATGACTTTCATTGTAGTTCAGGGCTTTTTATTTTGAATTATTTTGAAGTTAGAACTTTCTTTTGTCTTAAAGCCTTTTCCCATAATTTAACTTGTAAAGTTCTTTACTCATTTCACTCTCAGGGACTCTCTAAAGGCATCAGTGGGCAGCTGCTTGCTGTTCTGAGACCCACTTTGTTAGCTCCTCTGTGAGTGACCTGCATTTTCTGTGTGGATGCTCAGAAGGCTTCTTTTTGTCTTTGAAATTGAAAATGTCACAAGGATATCTAGTTCTGTCAGTGTGCTCACTAAGCTAGTGTGCATTCTTTTCCTGCTAGAAACACAGAAATGCTGGATAAAATATAACAAAATTTAAATGTATAGCTCTGCCAGTCGTTTGGCTGCTTGCTTCCATAGTATGCTTCTCTCTGCCCCTGCTCCAGTCCACCTTGTAGGGACCTATCCCTGCAAACTCCATTTCCGCATTCCCCGGTCAGAGGGGGCTGCTGGCAGGAGAGGAGGAGGCAGGGGTAGACAAAGGGGCCCCTCATCTCTAACTGCCTTGGACAAATGTCTCCCGCAGTGCCTATCTCTCAGGTTCCTGCTGGATCTTGGCGGAGCAAGATCCTCCCTCCATGGTTCTAGTTCCTGTTTGGCAGCCCCTACCATGGTTCTAGCCTCTTCTGGGCACTCCAACCTTGAGGTTCTGGTAATCCTACCTTCTCCATATGTCCCTCCAGACTGGGATGGGAACAACTTTCTGCTATGGCTTACTCAGCCCTTCTAACCACTGAGGAGATACAGCTCACTGGTTTAAATCCTTTTATTGAGCTACCTGACTTGGGCTCTGTTTTCCTGACTACACTGGCTGGTGAAACAACTTCATGTGAAAGGAAGGAAGAGGAAACACAGAGACTGCCACTGAAGTATGCTTGCTGCTCCTGCACCTTTCTCTTGACCCCACAAAAGAATGAGCCCTTGAAGCTGTGATCTGAAGATGCAGAAGCCACTGCTGTTCTTTTTGCCATTGTCATCACTGCTTCTTCACAGGCAGGGAGCTGGAGAGTGCACAATGCAACGTTGCTTCAGGAAAATATCATGTTTCCATGACTTTTCTTGTCTGTAGAAAAAGCTAGAAGTGGTCAGGAAAAAGACCTTTGTCCAGTGGCGTGCTGGAGTCAGCTCACACCAGCTTGAGAAAGCTGGTTGTTAAATTTTCATGAATTTTATTAGTGGGTTCAGAAACACAGCCATTCTTAAATGATAAATGAAATATAAACTTACATTCTTAAAGCATATACTTACCATTAAATTATATTAAAAACAAAGGTGATAAATACCAAATCTCTTCCTTATTATTTGACTGGATTTTATTATCTATGATTTTGTGGTGAACTTAGCCTATGGCAGCATATGGTGGAAATACTGTTTAGTGGTGTGCTGGTGTACTCCTGCATAGCCCTTCCCAAGTCCATGTTCAGTGACATCGTGTTGTTAGCTTGAAATTGGCCATGTGGGAGTATTTACACCAGTGGGCAAATGCTGCAAATCAAGACTTTTTTCGGGACCCAGATGGTGTAACATTTACCAGTGTAATACTGATTTTATCCCACTTCTACATTCCAAACTCATGAAAGTCTTTTGAATATAGGAGCTACACCTCATCTGGAACTCTTGTAGCAAGGGAGTCTGGAGAATATTATGCTAAGTGAAATAAACCAGGCAGTGAAAGTAAAATACCATATGATCTCACCTGTAAGAGGAATCTAATGAATAAAGTAGAACCACAGGCATAGAAATATGGAACAGATTGAAAGTGACCAGAGGGGAGAGGGGAGGGGGACAATGGAGGAAAGAAGGGGACGGGACTAGTCAAAGAACATGTATGAACGACCATGGACGTGGACAACAGTGTGGGGATGGACTGTGGGAGCAGGGGGTGGGAAGGGCAGAGAAGGGCAAAGAAGGAAAGGCTAGGACAACTGTAGGAGAATAACAATAAAAAATGATTAAAATAAAAGGCAGTGTTACCTCTTCAGCTTCTTTAATCACTGGAGTAGGAATGGGTGCTGCATGAATCAATCAAGAGTATCAAGCCTGAAACAGAAAGGTCCAACATACATCTTATAAGAGTTTATAAAAGAGAGGTTATAAAGACTGGAAGAGAGCCTATATATATCTGGAAATGCATACATAGGATTGTCCAGAATGAGTCTTGACAGGTGAACAACAATTAGGCTTCTCATCAGGGACAAAATACCCTCCGAGTACTGAGGAAATAATACATTTATAATTCTCTGCTAAGTAGATCTAGAATTCAAATGAAGTAGAAATCAAGAGTTTTTTAAAGACAAAGTCTTAAAAATATTTCCACTTACAGTTCCTTAGTGAAATACTGATAAATTCCCCTCATTAAGGGAATTGAACCTGAAGGAGAGAGTGCCCTGCCAGGAGCAACAATGAGCAGAGAAACAGGCACATTTGTGGAAAAGTCCAGGGGAGCACTGGTTGTGAGATGTAACAACAACAACAGCTTCAACAACAGCAGAAATGACTGGTTTGGGGGTTGAAAGTAAGGTTGCACTGAAATACTGGACAATAATAACATGGAAGAACAAACCAGTCCAAAGATGATAAACAACCCACTAGATAACGATGGAAAGCAAATGTATGGAAGAGGAAATCAGAATGGCCCCAAACTATACAACGCGATGCCTAAACTAGCAGTCAAGGAGATCTGATTTAGAAGAACGGAACAGTTTGAAAATACCAAGTGTTGGCAAGGCTGTGGGGAAATAGGCATGCTATTAGAATTATGGTGGGTCTGCCAATTGCTACAGCCACTATTATGGTTTCAAAATATGTTCACAAATTCTTTGATACTCTTTCAATAGGTAGAGCCGGATTCTGTAAGGGTGGGCTGCACTTGGTGACTCGCTTCTAATGAGTGGAATGTGTTGAAAGTGATGGTGTGTGATTTCTGAGACCAAGCCATAAACGTTCCCGGCTTCTGTCTCTTGAGTCGCTTGCCTGGGAAAAGCCAACTGCAAAGTAGTGAGAACACTTCAGCAGACCTATGTATGTGGGGGGTGGGGGCACGCAGAGTGAGATTCTTTGGGAACAGTCAAGTGAGTGGACCATTTTGGAAGTGGGTTCTCCAGCCCCAGTCATGCCTTCTCATAATCAGTGTCTTCACTGCAACCCCCGAAGCCAGAACCACTCAGCTAATCAACTCCTGGTTCCTGACCCACAGAACCCGTGAGGTGACAACTCTTTGCTGGTTTAAGTTGCTAAGTTCAGGAGTAATTTTTTAATGTAGCAATAGAGAAATAATCCTACCACTTTGGAGCAATTTGACAAAATTCTGTAACATTTTGTCTAGGTACCCAGACACAAGACATAGGCTACAAGACTAGACATAGGCTAGAGAAGTTCCTGCAAACTTACACAAGTTCAGGGGGACATGGGAGGTTATTCATTGCAGGATGCTTTTTCTTTCAATCGGATAATGGATAAATAAATTGCAATGTATTTATACAATGGCAAATTATGGAACAGTTAAAAATAAATTATGTGTATGTGTGTGGATTTGGATAAGTCCCTAAAATCTAATAGAGGGTGCAGTGTGTAAGTTGCAAAAACATATGTATGGTGTGATATTACTGATGTAAATTTAAAGATATATATGGCAATACCAAAATATATTCTATATGGTTACATCCAAATGTGGGAAAATTTGAAAACACAGCAGGAAAGATACATTCCACTGCAGAATAGAGTTGTCACAGTGGAGGGGAGGAGGTAGAGGAATAGAATAGGTGGGCCAGGGCTTCAATATGTAATATATTATTTCTTTTTAAAAATCTAAAGCAAGTGAGGCAAAATATTAGCCTGTGTTCAATCTGATTGGTGGGTCCATGGGTACATTATATCATTTACTGAATTTTCTGTTGGTTTGAAACACTCTTTATTGCCATTAATGTAGATTTCCATTCTGCTATTATTTTCAAATTTGTTCTTTGCTTTGCAGAGGCCTGCACCTTTTCCAAATTAGCTTGCCTCTCAGCAAGCCCTCTTTTCTTTTTGAGTAAGGTACTCTGATATTTCCTCATGCATCTGCATTCTTATTTCATAGACACACCACTCCCTGAACTTGTTTTTAAGGACATAACCAGAAGGTTTGTAAAATTATCTTCTTTCCCATATTATTATTATTGACAATATGCTTTTTTTGCTTTACATCCTCCTGAAAGTGCTTCCTCCTCTAATGATGCAGAACTTTTAGACAGACCCCCACATTGGTGTTTTCTGCTTACTCATTCCTGTCTGATTTGAGCTCTATCCAAACCCCGTTTGCCAACTGGCATGCCCCTGCGGGATCTTAACAAGGGAACACAGTTGTTTTATAAGTGCTTAGCCAAGTGCCCAGTATCTTTGCTGGATCTTCTTGTCCCCATGACTTAACTCTTGGACTCGGAGGAGGGGATTTATATTTCTGAGGGTATCTGAGGTCTTCTGCAATTATTTCTTAATCAGAAGTCATGCATGGAAAAAACCCCTTAAAATCTCTATAAGTCACTGTTCCTAGGCTTCTTCTCATTGACACCTTTGTCTGCAGCAAATTTCACACTGGGGCCCCTGCCTCCTACCCTTTCATTCCTCGCCATGCCGCATATTGGTAGGTACAATCCCTGAGTAGCCAGAGGAAGGGGTTTGCTGCTTACCAGTGGTGCCAAGGACAGCAGGGATTTGACCCTGGCTACTTTTAAAAAGCAATTCCAATGTAGTCTGAAGGCTGATCGATTGTCTGATGTCTTAGTTGGTCATCCGTACCAACAAATGGAAGAGAATTTGGGTAGAGAAAAATCTCTTCTCATCCCTTTACTATTGGGCTCTATTACTTAGTTTCCAAATCCAAAGTGTGGGTCCGCCACTAAATGTCATCAAGTCCTTCTAGTCCTTCCTGTGCTGACTTAATGGAAGCTTTGTCTACATCTTCAGAAATATCATTAGTTTTGTGTGCCCTCAGGAGTGTATTCCGGGAAATTTGACAAAGGCCCCATCAGGGTTGGCTGGGCTCTTTAACTTTCAGAACTCGAGGTCAGCGTTGCCCCTGGTATGTCTGGCAGTTAGAGGACAGGGATCCCTGTGAAGTTGGCAGTGCATTCCATGCGTACTGTGGGCACTGTGCAGGAAAGCCCGCACTTCAGAGGAGGTCTTGCACCTCCTTTCCTAAGTCCTTCCCTCTTCTCCGTGGTCCATTACCAGAAATCTATGCAACTGAACAAAGTACTTTAGACAGTGCTTCTCATATGAATTGTGGGGGAAAACTAGGGTTTTTTTTAATTCCAGTTTTTGGCAGACTGATACTTTTGTAAAATACAGTAAGAATGAATTGCTGGAAAAATAAAATAAAAAGGCAGAGATATAAAAAAAGTCAACTGGTCACACGTGTAGATATTGGGACGATGCTGTGGATTGCTATAAACATTTCAATGCCGCTTCTCAGTTCCTGTCCTTAGCTCATTGCAGACCAGCAATAGCATCTGGCAGTGGTCCACAGAGCACCCTTTGAGTAGCCCTGCTATAGAGGCCCTGCAAGGATTGTGTTTGGGTACATTCTTTGTTTGTAGTAATAATATCAGCCTATAGCAATACGATTTGGGTCTTTGGTACAGGAGAGAAAAAAATGGAAGGTGTATTAGTCTGGATTCTCCAGAGAAACATAACCAATAGGTATATAGAAATGTAGAAAGATTTATTACAAGGAATTGGCTTACATGGTAATGGAGGCTGAGGAGTCCCACCGTCTGCAGTTGGCAAGCCAGAGACCCAGGAGAAATGATGGTGTAAGCTCCAGTTGAGTCTCACTTCCAGTCCAAAGGCAGAGAGCAATACTCCAGCTTCACAGTCAGGCAGAGAAAATGAATTCTCCCTTCCTCTGCCTCCGGCAGATCGGCTGAGGCTCTCCCCCAGGGAGGGCAATCTGCTTTACTCGGTTTACAGATTCAAATGTTAATTCATCCAGGAACATCTTCCCAGACCTACCCAGAATAATATTTAACCACATATCCAGGCACCCCGTGGCCCAGTCAAGTTGACATGTACAATTAGCTGTCACAGGAGGGCACCATCTCACGTCAATATGAACGGGGCTCTTTGGTTTATTACTCTGCCAAGAAATGCACCAGTTCCTTGACCCAAGAAATAGGAGCCACCCTTTTTATTTTTAACCTCCTGATGCCTTGTCCGTTACGTGAGCATAGAATCAGGCTCCCCGGTGCCCAGGAAATAGACTCTTCTTCAGCTCCTGTGCTTTCTGTTCAAATAGCCCCCTCCTCCCGATAGGGCCAGCTGCTAGTGCACCAGGACCCCTGGCGCTACTCAGCCACTCACGCACCTGAACCCTCAGAACCATAATGGAAAATGCCAGCCAGCTTCTCTCTGAAGCTCCCCCTCTGCCATGTCCTCACGCACCGTCCTTCGTAACTCAGAAAGTTTGTCTTCAATCTACTAGATCTGTGACCTCTTCTTTTCCCTGTATCTTGCTTCATATAATCCTTAGCAAATAATGACTGATATTTACGGAGAATGTGCCTGGTGCTAAGTCCAATGGTTTCCATACCTTATTTTATATTTACAAAAATAGTATTCAATATGTATCACAACCCCCACTTACAGAGGAGGAAACTTATGGAAGATAAATAACTTACTCACATGGCTATTAAGGGCAGAGCTAGGGTTTCTATCTAATGCTGTTTTTGCCTCCGAAGTCTTGATTCTTAACAACAAAATCATATTGCCTTACAAAAGATACAGAAAAATTGTCCACACAATGAACAGTCACTGAAATAATATTTTAGTGAGTAAAATTGCCACTGAAAATATTTATATATTTTTTGTCCATTTCCCTCCATATAAGGATCCATCTATAAGTTTTAGCCCAGGACCATGTTTGTCTGTGCAGCTGAACTTACATGTTTTACTTCCTTCGCCAAAGAGAAAATCTTGCTTGGGTTTCCCCAGGTGGCTTGGAGTGAAATTTAGTCCTTAATTGCAGCAGCTGTTTTTAGCTTACTTGAGATGATGCTCTTCCCTTTTCTGCACATGACTTTATTTATCTGTATGGATGGTTCAATTGCACATGTTTTCTTTCCTACTAGACTTTGAGCATTTTGGGTGCAGAGACTGAAGGAACTGAATATGTACCTAATTTTGTAAGCTGCTTTTTCCAGAAGCAAATTATGTTGATATATCAAATGAGATTCAGTTATGACTAGTTTTTTTTTTTCTGCAAAGTACTCAGTGTTTATTATGTTGCTGTATGGGGGCATGGCTTAGATATGTTCATTTGAGTATAACCTTGTTACTAAGCTGTACAAGTTTGTCTGGCGGATCCAAAGCTTCAGACAACCAGGTAAAAGGTGGTCGTGGGAAGCTATTTATAAAATGCTTAGAAACCAGGGGATGAGTGGTGAAATGGGAAGGAATGTTCTCAGTGCCTGTACTGATCTGAGTGGGGCTCCTCCAGGCAGGGAAATCAGATGATCTTAGTATGGGGTCTTCCCATGTTTATGAAGAACTTCATTGAATGAAAAAATAACAGCCGGTGAGGCAGCCTGGGTCCTGGGGCCAGTGCCGGGAGAGAGAAAGCACACAGAGAGCGTCAGCCAGCGTCGGCTTCTCATTCCCTGGACCACGGGAATCTAGTCCTTGCTTAGATGATCATGGCACCTGGTCCCTGTGACCAGGATTGGCCTTAGGAAAAGGGAGAGTGACCCCAATTTATACATCTGATACTCGCTTTTATTTTTATAGATTTATGTAAAAAATTTTCCTTTTATTGATTCTAGAGAGAGGGGAAGGGAGGGAGAAAGAGAGTGAGAGAAACATTGGTGTGAGAGAGAAACAACACTTGGTTGTCTTCTGCATGTGCCCTGACCGGGGATCGAACCAGCAACCCAGACATGTGCTGTGAGCGGGAATTGAACTGGTGATGCTTCAGTTTACAGGGTAACACCCAACCAACTGAGCCACACTGGCCAGGACTGACACTTGTTTTTAAGCCTGTTTAGTCTGCAATTTAACTTGGAGAAAAGAGGAGATGGCGACTGAAGTGTTCTTCCAGAAAAAGATTCTTGTTTTCTATTTGTGTGTAAGGATAGATTTGGCTTGGGAGGGGATAGTCTTACTTATAATTAGCTGAAGATGTACATCTTATAATTGGCAAATGTGTGTGCGCTTTGTGACTAGCATCCTGCCATTTACGATGGGCCTGTGGATGTGTGTTTTGTGGGTCGTGGAGAGTTAGGATGGTTTGGAGGCTGATGGCTGGCTCTGGCTTCAGCCATGTGTCTGTTTTACTTTTCAGGGCCCAGAACATTTGTGAGAGTTGCCCCAGTTGTTATAATGAATGAAAAGTACCTTCGATAGAAATAGAGAAATCAGGAAGTGTGGCCTATTTTTTAGGAAGATAATTAATTCGTTTTTAGACATCTTGAGTTTAAAATGAGAGCTTGACATCCGGATGGAAATGCCTTGGCTCAGCTGTGGCTGCTTAGTCGAAACAGCCACTTAGAAGGCTTGTGTTCTAGAAAGGATGTTTTCACTAACCAGTTTTGTGCTCTTGATCCAGCACTGAAAATTTTAGGAGTCTCATTGGTTGGTCTCTAAGTCAGCTCTTGGCCCCAACAAGGTCATGGCTGATGTGTGCTCTGGACTGGGGAGAGTGGGAGGGTGCCCAGCGGTGCCTGTCACTCACTGGTGTTGGAGGGAAAAGAAGACAGGAGCCCCCTACCCCCAGGTGCATGCCAGCTCCAGCGTCCCATGAGCATGGACCATTGCCACCATGTGGATTATTTTTCTCAGTGAGGTTTGAGGGTTAGCAAGGTTTGGGTGTTTTGAACAATCATTCTCAGAGACTGGCCTTCTGTTGGCTGTCTTCTTGTAATGTATACTTTGTTACTCAGTAGTCTACTCCAGCTTATCCTGCAGACACAAGCTTAATGTTGGAAGGGCCTCTGCAAATGATTTACATGGAGAATGACAGGTGTGTGGGGAGAGTGC
>PVKM010022963.1:0-21463 GCA_004027735.1 Carollia perspicillata | reverse complement strand
AAAAAATTGGATATATAATTACATATGATTTTCAGTTGGAGAAACTTATTTTTCTTATTTGTAGTGTTGTGATCTGCTTACCAATATTTGTACCTGTGACAACAACCCTTTTGCATAATAGAAGGGTTCGAAGAGTTTCCCAGAGTAACATAAACTTTTGTGGCCGTATAATGAATGAGTCTGATCATTTAGAGATTGGTCTAGACTGGTTTTCTGGGCAATTAATCCCTCAAGTTCTAAGTGTACTTTTTCCTGCTTCAATAATGATGATAAAATAAAAAATTTGCATTAAGTAGATTTTTAAATTAAAATTCAATGATGCTTGAGATCATGGATATTTTCCCCACATTTCTCTTAATGCTGGCGTATTATTTTAAAATAAAATGCAACAAATAAATAAATTATCTTTTTTTTAAATTTATTGTGTATATTAACCCATTTTTTGGTCCTGAGAGTTCACTAATACTTCTTATAGAAAGGCCCCAAATCAGATACTATTTCAAGATTTTAAGTTAATTTTTTATTATAATTACTATTTCAAGCAAAATATAATATTTACTTTTGCTTCAAGTAAATATAAGCAAATATATTTTACATATTTTTGCACATATAAGTAATAGTAAACATATCTTATATAATACATAAATATAAAGAAACAATGGAAGATAATGATATACACTAAACATTTAACTACTTGCAAAATACTATTATTATACCATCTCATTGCTCACCGTACCATTCTTGAAACCCAATACTGTTCTTAAAGGTAGGAAACGTAAAACTTAGAAAAACTAAGGAATTTACTCAAAGGCACATACTTGTAAGTGGCAACGTTGGACTTCAATCACTGGTGGGTGGGAACCACAGCATAACCCCTCTCCTTTCAAATACCACAGCCGCATGGTTCACAACCATGAACATGGGCAAAATTCATGATCATTAGAACGCAGTAATTTCAAGAATTTTAAGAATATAACAGTAGTACAGACACTCTTTAAAGTGTAGGTTTTCATTTCGACCAGTAGAAAGGAACCTCTACTATACCTTTAGGGAATTTAGAGGAAAAATTATCTCAGGTTTTCACCAGAGAGAACCCTGAGGGGCAAGTCACTGCACAGTTTGAGGCCAATAAGGGGATTTGGTCTTACAGTTGTATTTCACGTTTATATTTTCCTATTGGCAGAGGGCCTTCAAAGGGTCCTCCTCCTCCTTCCTCCCCCGAAAGCCTGGGCAGAGCCACCTACCCTGTTATTTAATCTGGCCAGTCCGCTCACTGGAAGGAACCGCCCTCCTGAGGCCTAACCCCCCCCAGAGACCGTGGAAGGTGCCCAGGACACGGGGAAGCAGGTTCAGTCGGAAACACCAGTCAGGGCCCTGTGCTGCCACCCAGCACCTGGCCAAAACGAGCTACGCCAGGGGGCCACGTTTCATGAGTGCTATTATTTAATATGTACTTTAAGTTAATTTTATGGGTTTTAGTACAGCAGCTCTGTACTGGCGAGCGACAAATTAGATCATCTCTTTGGACGGCATTCTCAAATTGTTTAACTCTGCTAATTAAACCTAGAGGTGTTAGCATACTGGTAGTGTTGAAAACTACCGAAATTAAAGTGAAAACAAAGAACTATAATAATCTTTGCCAGGTCCCACTTTCTGCGCTGAATAAAGCAGGTTGCTGCCCGAGACAGAAATGAAGTGGGAGATTGAGAGCATCTTTTCGGCCTGGTTGTAACCCTTGGGTGGTTATTGTTAGTTATTATCTCCACAAATATTTGTTACCACACAGAAGGATAGGCATTAGATTTTTTTCTGGACAATTTGCATATATGTCAATTTGTATGACAGATGGTGTCATGTGTGTGAGGCTTTATATAATAGTTGACACATAAAAGTGGCTCTACATAAAAGAGCTAATAAATAATGTGTTTAGGTATCTTCCACCTATAATAGTTCTATAAATGAGGGTCTTAATTTATTAATAGTGTGTGTGAGTTTTAGTTTAACAAACATGTTTATAGCATGTTCTGCTGCCTAGTACAAGTCCAACCTCCACAAATATATGTTATAAAAAATTTATTAAAACCCAATGTTCACAGTTAAACATACATAACTAAAATACAGAAAAAATAAGCAATAGAGAAAAGAAAGTGTTAGCTGACAAAAAACTTACTTAGTATTTGGTTGTTTGTTAACATTAAAAAGAAAACCATTATCCAAAAAGTAAAGCTCTGGCCTGTGACAGACCCTGAAGTCCTACCTTTTAGTGGTAGAATTTGCCATTAATCTTTAACATACCCATGTACTTTCGATGGTATGATAAGCAGATTTCTTTTTTTCTTTTTCTCTTTGGATTTGCCACTGTGTCTGGGTTTTCCACTCCGGAGGGAAGAAGGGGTAGTGAAATAAGATAAAAGAGTTGACCCGCTAAACATTTGTTTTCCTATGGTGCATTGACTTACATTCATATATTCATAGAAACTGTATGAGACCATAGCAAAAATTTATTCTATCCTTTTTATGAGCAAGCTGAGTTTCAGAATTTCCATGATCATAAGATGAAAATGAAAACATAAGTAACTAAATACATACATATATAAATATATTCAGAGTACCCAACTTTGTTTTTAGAGCCAACTTTGTGTTCCTCATAAGCAAGGAATGATGTACTTAAGGTCTCATCTGGTCTAAGAATTGAAAAACAAAAAGACACCCTCATTCCTCTAAACGCCTGAAAGTATCACTTTCACTGTGTTTGCATAACCACAGTAATGACCATAACCCTTCCACCAACAAAGGCATTGAATTCAGTCTATACAGATCTCTTACAATAAGAATCTTACTTGACTTGGTGACACTCACAGCCACCTTATGGTGGCTAGAACAGCCTTCGTTATATTCATTTCACTGATACTAATGGAGTTCAAAGTCTCTTAACTTGCCCATGGCCTCATGCTAAGACACAGTGTCTCTCCATTGTAAATACAGTATACAGGGCTGTACCTTCAGCCCTGGCTGGTGTGGCTCAGTGGATCGAGTGCCAGCCTGCGAACCACAGGGTTGCCAGTTCAATTCCCAGTCCAGGGCACATGCCTGGGTTGTGGGCCAGGTCCCCAGTAGGGGGTGTGTGAGAGGCAACCATACATTGATGTTTCTCCCCCTCTCTTTCTCCCTCCCTTCCGCTCTCTAAAAAATAAATCTTAAAAAATAATAAACCTTCATGTTGCTATCCTATTCTATGCACACATAGGGGTATTTAAGCGGAAAAATCAACCATGGTCTGATTAAACCATCTCCATTCTCAACGAGAGAGTACATGTCCAAGTATTACAATATATCTGGGTAAAATGACACAGACGTCCACTGTGGTCTCTGCATTACTGAACACTGTCATAGAAATATCTATTTCAGGCACATACACTCTTGTGAGATCAGTGGCTAACTGAATGTATAAAAAACATTCCTCCAGGGTAAAGTTATTTCAATCACCAGTTTGAAAGATAAATAGCAGCAGTAAAAATAATTGTGTTACACTAGAAAATACTTTTAAAATTCATCTTTTTAAAATTTAGAGTGAAGTAATAAATATGCAAATAAGCAACAGTACATATTACTTAATTCTAAAGGCATGGTCTTACGTTGCAGACAAAAAAAAGCCTTCAATTACAGGCTACGACTTGGTGTATCGATTATGCAGTCCAACAAGATAAGCCTGGGAAATCCTCTGCCGTGTACGGCGGTGTAAGAAGCATGAAGTATTGAGCACGGGCAGTTATTTTTAGAAACCCATCCCCCAACTTTAAGCCCTTATCCCATGGTGTGTGTTCTGTGTGTTAGTATATACGACTTCTGTGTTAGAGTTACGGCACTGAGAGAATATTTTGCTTCAACTTCTAAATCCACATAAGCTCTATACAACCATAAGTTTTATAATGTGTGGACTCTCTGATCTCAGGTACAACTTCAAAGGAAACTCAAATACCAAACAGCAGTAGTTAAGAGAGGCAAAACAACATCTTGATCAGTCAAATCAAACCAAGGACCCCTTTTACTAGTGCTTGGGAAGGTTAAATCCCTCGAGTCTCAGTTGTCTGTGATAAATCAGTTCTGCACTCAACATTACATTTGAGAAAAAGGGAGAGAGAGAAACAAACACATAGAGAGAGATTTCTTTTTTTTTTAAGATTTTATTTTTAGACAGAGGGGAAGGGAAGGAGAAAAAGAGGGAGAGAAACATCAATGTGTGGTTGCCTCCTGTGTGCCCCCTACTGGTGACCTGACCCACAACCCAGGCACATGCTCTGACTAGGAATTGAACCAGGGATCCTTAGGTTCACAGGCCAGTGAACCAAATCCACCGAGCCACACCAGCCAGAGTGCGAGAGGTTTCTTTTTAAGGCTCAGGTTATCTTCTTTCAGCCGTGTTCTTGAATTCAAATATAGACTGATTTGGAGATTCATAAACAAACTATAACAAAGAAAAGGATTCAAAACAACCTGTTACATTTTCTCATTTTCTCTTTTTTCCCTTTCTTCCAGCTTCTGATTCTACCAGCGTAGAAGAAGACTGGGAAAATGGTCATTATGACATAATTTCCATTTCTGTTTTCAAATGTTTGTTATATTAAAATAGACATTGTTTCTATTTCTGATAAAATTTCAATTTTTAAAAATTAAAACAAAGATACATGGATACTTGTCCAATGTCAACTGTGACATTACCATCCAAAGAAAATGTGAATGCAAAACTGGTTCCCTTTGACTTCAGTGGATTCCATTTGATATCACGCTATCGAGGTATTCTAGCTATTTCCTTAGAGCATACAGAAGAAAACTAAGGTTATCTAACTTTTAGGAAAGAACAGTTTTTACTGTATTTCTGCATGATAAAAAAAATCACAATGAAGAGGCAAATGCTCCCAGAAACGGAGCGTCTGACCACGTGGCTGTGAGGCACCAAGACTGGTGCTTCCTTGGGGGAGCACAGTCCTCAGCGCAATGCCGTAGAAGTCTGGTCTGCGGCATCTCAGGCAGAATGCCGAGTTTGCCTCCCCGGGTGGGCCACCCTTAAGGAACACACCCAAACTGATCACAGACATGTGTCTCCCTTACCTCCTGAGATGGGACGGAAAGAACGCTAAGGCACGCTGGCAAGGCTAGAGAAGGCCTTAACAAGGAACAGCATGCATTGCCCTGTGCACAAAGACTTCACAAGTCAGAAGCAAACCTTCAGAGCCTAATGATTTCTCTTGCGCATCACTTCTGTGACTCACGACAGATTTTCCCAAGCTTGTTCTGAAATGACTGATCTACTCTAATGAATCAGGTGTCTTTTACCTTCACATTTTTAAAATACTTTATTTCTTTATTTTTGGAGAGAAGGGAAGTTGGGGAGAAAGAGAGGGAGAAACATTGGCCCATGACCTAAGCATGCGCCCTTAAGTGGGAATCGAACTCGTGATCCTTTGGTTCACAGTCCGGCGCTCAATCCAGTGAACCACACCAGTCAGGCCATACATTTGCATTTCTTTAGGTGCCAGTGACGCAAGTTAACAAATCATCTGTGTGTGCCCAGATGTGGGTATACGTGTATGTGGGTATATGTATATGTACATGTGGGTATATGATAATGTATACACATATGGGCTTGCCTAGAAAAAATGAAGCATAGTGGTCTCCCCATGGACCACCAGTGTACTGTCCTTGGTGACGGTGTGACACCGACAGCAGAGACCAAAGCAGCAGTCAACCTCAGTGAGATGACTTCAGTCAGCCTGCCAATGAAAACTGGGGAGAGAGGACCCTACTCAAAAATCTCTCCAGTATCTTCTAAGTGGCTTGAAATTCCCATGAATCTCTCTGTGTTATGTAAGAAAGTAATGTCAATGACATCTCCCTGGAATGTCATGATTTAAAGGCCTGAATATTACCTGTAAGTCACTATCCAAATAGCCTTCTGCCATGGACTGCAGGTTCTGCAGGTAGTCCCAGCAGGATTCAGGGTTGACTCCCAAGACCATGGCCCTGATGAGCATAGCCCAGTTTGGGGTGGAGAGAGCATGAGGAGCATTCCCCAAACAAATTCTTTAAGGAAAGGCCAGGCTCGAATGCCATACATTTAAAAGCAAATAAGAGAGGCAGGACCTTCCAACTGAAAGGAGACAAGTCTGCAGTCGGTGTGTATCGGGGGTCTAAGAAGGCTGCAGCTGGACTGGGGTTGCTTGGGCATGTCCGTGGCTCGCCGTTGGCTCTCATGGAAAACGGAGCCCGTGGTGAAAATGGAATGGTCCAAAGGATTCTTTCTCATCCTGCATTCTACTGCAGCAGAGTGGCATGCTGGGTTAGTGTGGCGTTCCCCTAGCAGGATGGCAAAGGATGAAAGACACGAGGGAGAGAAGAGCTTACAGAAACTTAGAGTAGAAAATGAAAGACACGCGAGAGTAAATCCCAGGATGTGGATTTCACGATGAAGGGAGAATACAAGCAAGGAGACAGGGAGAAGTATCAGAACAGATCAGGAAAAAAATGGAGACCTTTCGATTCAGTTACTTCCATAAATTGCCCTGACGTGAATGCTGGTGAAACACAGGGCAGCTGTACCAGAGCAGTGAAATGTACTGACACCCTCTACAAAGCAGTGGGGGCCGTGGAAGTACCGATGACAGTGTGGCAGTTGTGATGGTGAACAGTCGGCAGTCCACGTTAGCAATGACATGGCTGCCTAAGGAGCCCGACTGTGGGGCCAGCTGGAAGATATTCATGTTTGATTCTGGTTTTGTATTTTCTCCATAGTTTGTTAGCTACGCCACACAGGAACAAATTGCATAAGTAAGATAGATTGGTATTTCGACAAAGTTAGCTAGAGAACCTGCAGAGGTAGGAAAAAAGGGGAATATTTAGTATTAGGAAAGGTAATACAATCACAGGATAAGAAGGGGCAGGAAATTTGGGCTAGAGTAGTGATCTTTGTAACACTAGCCACACAGGAAAATAAATTATTTCAGAGCACACTAAGACATTTCTAAGTGCAAATTTTATACTGAACTAAGGCAATTATCTACTAATGGGATTAAATCTATATAAAATGTGTTCATGGTAACATATCCCTGTAAGAAAGCTGAATTTTAAAAAATTTCTATGAATATAGAACACAAGGCATTAAATCTAAGCTAAAAGCAGAATTCAAAGCCCAACAATTTGTAAAGTTTAAGAAAACCATGGAGCTCTGTTGTACACTCTGGATGTTAACAAATTAGAAATTTGAAACAGTGGAGCTCCGGAAAACAAACCCCTCTATCCAGCTGACCCCTATCCTCCTATCAAAACATGGATCTGAGGACATCACGGGGGTTCCAAGGCCATTCACTGCACTAAGCAGATGTTTTTAACTTTTCTCATTCACTATTTGGTAAAGTGTGACAGGTGTCACTCCAATCAACACTTTAGTCATTTATTCATCTTGCCTCCTTCCTCCGTGCTTCCCTTTCCCTTAAAACAAGCAACAAACCCCGGACGAACCTGGTTTACTGCCAGTGATCTTGCTCCACGTGGCGGAGATGCGGAGAGCAGCCCACCGAGCACTGCCTGCTTCCCTGGCCCACCCGAACAGCTGCCAACCCCCAGGCATCCCAGAGAGCTGGTCACGATGCAGCCCTGCCCCTCTCCTCAGCCCCTCTCCGTAGCTTTCCCAACCCAGCGCCAGAGCCCAGACCGTGCCCCCCACACCCTGATCTACCCGCCGTTCCCCAAGTAAGCGGGTGCCCTCTACTCGGGGCCCTATGAAGGCACTTTTCTCGGACTCCACGTGAGTTCTGGACTCCCTCTCTGCTTGGCCACCTCTGCGGGTCTTTGACGAGGCAGCCCCTTTGGTAACATCGTTCCTCCCAGATGACCGTGCAGCCGCCCCACCTGGGCTTCCATTTGTTATATGATTGTGTTCCACTGACTATCTGTTTGCCTTCACCGATAGGATCAAAGTCACCTGAGAGCAAGGACCCTCCCTAACCACCTTTGTATTGCACACTTCCAGCCATGACTGATGGAAGCACAATCTTGGAAAACTATATACGGGGTGGGGCTCAAGTAGGTGTACAGTTGTGAGTACGTGAAACACAGTTTATTCTTGTACTAGCATTTATTAAGTATTGTGTTGTTTTCCATATGAACAACTGTAAACCTACTTTTGCCCAGCCCTGCAAAGGACTTAAGGACAGTAGCCGAGTATTTTTCTGTTCTGTCACATTACCATCGCTAGCTTGAATTGTGTTAGGGTCAGAAAGCCTATGCCTTCCCCTAAACCACCAAGGAGACCAGAATTTCTCATTAAGATTCAGGGCATTTCTGCTGCGATTGAAACGTGAACTTCAAATTAAATGAAATCAAACAGAAGTCCTTAGCAGTCTGATCAACTCTCCTCCCTGTTGACATCTGCAGAGCAGGTGACCCAAACAGCACAGCATGTATTAAAATACTGGTATAAAAGTGGAAATAGTGTAAAGCACTTCAGATGCGTTGGGTAGTTGCTGGGCATTCTTGGCTTCATCAGTGCCTGTTCCCTGGATTGGCATCCCTGCCTAATTTTCAGACCCACTGGAAATTAGTGTGTCTCTCCTGGAAAGTTTCCTCCTAGGAGGAAGGCAACGGTCCTTTTTGAAGTGACGTGTTTATGATGTTCTGGACTAAAGAGTCACGAGGTAGATTCGAAACCCCACTCTGAGAATGCAGGTGTCCTCCTTCAGGTGTTTTCTTCAGGACACAGAGGTGGACACAGTATCAGCATACAGAAACTGACCGCCTCCCAGAGCCAGTGGCTCTGGCTTCCCTTCCGGGAGGAGACAAATCTAACATGGACCCTGAAGGGAAGACACGGTGTCCACTACTCCCATGAGGAAACGTCACTGGCCTTGGGAACTCTGCTCTCATAGGTCCCGTGAGACAAGCGTGGGCAGCACAGGTTGAACACACAGCATTGTTTCCATGGTGTTATTTAGCTTCTGAGTCTTCTGCGTGTCAAAAACAAAGCACAAAAAACACTATGCCTGCTTTCTCAAACATGATAAATCAGGTATGATTATTCTCAGTACACTCCAAAGTTCTCTTTAGGGCGGATAATAAAAGTGGCAGAGATTTCTTCATATACGAGTAAGCCAGGAATCGTTGGTGAATGGGGGGCACCAAATTGTATACACTCCTCACTATGCCCAAAAAATTAAAAAAAAGGCATTGTCAATACTGTGTTGCCTAACCTTAGAATATTCTAGGCTTCCCAGAATCATTCCCTATGTACAGACTAAATAAGAGAGAACGTATTTAAATACCCTAAAATCTGGATGTATTTTGCCAACAACCCTGAACTAGTTTGACCTTGGGCAAAGCTCAAAACTCAGAAAGAAATGAGAATATTCGCCGGTGGGCCGTCCCTCAGTGTGGTGGCAGGACCACGGGGGGTGGGGGGGCATTGAAAATTAGTGCATTGACTTTGTGATGGATGGCCTGAAGTGTGAAGGGGCTAGTAATAATTTAGTATTAGACAAATCGCCATTTAGAATGTACCTTTCTGTCTATTATGTCAATGTAATATTTCTGTAATATAGTCTGGGAAAAAAACCCCAGCAATTATCAGGGAGCCATTTGTATCAGTATTTGGTACTAAGTTAGGTCAAGGTCCAAGGGAGGGGCAGCATCTCTATAGTTCGGGCTAAGAGGCCCTGTAGTGTTTGACTTTCAAACGGCTGTTGGTAATGCCACACTTATTGCAGAGCAAGTGATTGTGTCACGTTTGGTTCCATTGCTAAAACAAATACAAGGTCATTGCTTCCAGCAGGTGACTGAATAGAACACAGTGTAATCTTAGTTGCAACACCCACAACGAAACCAAGAATTTTCTCAAGGCCTTTTCAATATGCTCAAAAATATAAATACATACAACAATAGGTTACTCACTGTCGGCTATGACCAATTTAATTTGGCCAAGAAGACAAAAGCGGCTTCCTTAAATAAGAGCTACCCAGGGTCTCATTAGTGCTGAGGGAAAAAAAATCAAGGTCACACTAAGGTGTATGACTTCACGGTGGAAAATTTTAATCCTCCAAACACATCCGGGAAAAGAAACCAAAAGCAAGAGGAACAACAGCTGTCAGACAGACTTCAAAATCTCATTTAGACCACTGGAAAAATGCTAAGATAGAAAAGCGTAGAAATTCTAAATATAATGAGGTGCATATTTTTACAAAGTGAGGTGGATGAGGTTGGAGGCGGGCATGGGAGATCTCTTATCTGAATGGCATACAGAATTATCACCACGCAAATTCGACTACGGAAAAACGCGCACCTCCGTTCTAAAGTGGCAGCTTCATGTGAGTGATATCTTACAAGAAAAGCCAATTAAGGTCTGTGAATTGAGTGTATAAATAGATACTCATTTTCCATTTATTTTGTAATTCTGACTTTTTTCACACTTAGAATGATGGAATAAAAGTGATTATAACGTATTCTGTTACAATGCAAGCAAAGAGAGTGAGAAGACATATCCGTTAAAGTATAGTTATTGAATAGTACATACAAAGCTTAAACATGTTTTCTTCATTATACATGTTTTCATTTATTTTAATATATAAGTACATATTATATATGCATATATAAGTGGCAGCAGTAACCTTTCCTGGAGCTCCTCTGAGCTAAAAAATAACGCTGATAGCATTAGTGCACTCCAATCTATGTAAAGTTGTTTTGCACGCAGGTTTTAAAACCAAGCAATCTGATCTTTTCAAAATAAAGTGACAGTAGGGAGAAGGGCAAGTGGTAAGCCTGCCATACCCATGAGGAAAATAAGCGTGAGCTTCCAGTAGACCCTGATGCTGAGAAACGCAGGTAGCTGCCCACAGCTGGGGTCCAACACCCACACAGATGTGGGGAGAGGAATGCCACGGTGGAGATGGAAGACAGCTCTCGGCTGAAGGCCATCGGCCAGCTGGGAATCGCTTCTTTGAGCAGAAGGCGTAAATCAAACCAGTTTGCCAATAGAGAGTTCTAAGACCTCTCTGGAAAAGTACTTTATTTCAATTTGGAGATTGAGATCTAATTCTATATGCTGCTGGCATAACCTGACCCAGAAATAATACCAGAGCCTAAATCACACATTTCCATGGGAGTGACTTTTCTGCATCACGGACTATTAGGAGGAAAACGGTGCTGTCTTTGGACTTCTTGTGCCCACGTGACCCGTGTCCCTTTATGTCAGGGGGCCCGAGGTGACCTTTGGTTTTCGCCATATGCCTTGGACACTGTAAGGAACTTAGGATGAACACCATAAGTGGAGTCTGGGTTTGCTTAAAAGTATCAGAATTTTGTGCCTGGTCCGGGGGAGCTCAGAGGGCCGTGCTGCAGGACAGTACACCTTCCTGTGCTGAGCAAACCTGGAGGGCTGGGAGTTACTATTTCACATCCTGAAAGAACTACTGCAGTCATAAGGATGGACGAGTCTCGCCGCATCCTGGGAACAGTTTGCTAAATGGCTGTTTACCGAGGACTTGCCAGCAGTTCCCGGGAGGTCGGTCTTTCAGACTCAAGGACTCAGTATTCCGTGGGAGAGGGTAACACCCCAAAATCATGAGAAATGAGAGATGAAGAAGCTAACTGACAGGAGGATGCTCACCAGAAGCCCTGAGCAGTGCTGGGAACTAGGAGGCCGGAGCCATCAAGAGCCAGAAGTCCCCTTAAGACGGACCTCAGAATATGCCACCATGCTGGGAAAGTGTCCTTCCCTCCTTGTCTGCCCTTCCCCCTCTGCTGTTGCCCAGGAAACCGCCCAGAATGGGTGCAGCAACAGGTCCCCTTACCTCTGATTCAGCTGGTTTCAGTCACTAGGGGCCCCTGACCGGTGCCCAGAGGGCAGAGGGAGAATGAGCTCAGTACTCTGGGCTTTGAAGAGAGGGAGCTGGTGAGTTTTCAATTCTCGCGTCCACGCAGCCCCATCTGCAAGACGCCCTCTCCTGGGTTCCAGGGTCGGTAATAGTCCGGTCTCGACTCTCCCTGGGTGCGCGGCTCTCCCCTGTGTCCCAACATCCCACTCACGACTTGGTAAACAGGCTCTTTTTAAACCTTCCCTCAACTTCGTCACTGGAGACTGCCATCTGTTCTCTGCAGGGTCCCCGCCTGTGTAGGGCTCCTCAGTGCTTGGGCAGAAAGGGGACAATCCACATGGAGAAACAAAAATAAACTGAGCCCAGAGTCGAGAAACGTAGCCCAAGAGATCCGCCACTAACAATTCCACGAACTTAGTCCTTTACCTTCTCTAAGCATCTGTCCATTTTAACAAGCAAATACAGACTTCTGGAACCTAAGGTTTGATTCCGCCTCTACAATTTTATATTTCTGTTATTCTAAACACGGCAACGATTCGACAGCTCTGCTGCTCGCAATGTCCTTCAGGCGCCTGCTGGCCTCTTTCACGTTGCTGAGATGTTAAGGAAAGAAATATCAAGATTAAAGAGGGAGGAAGGCACGATTACCGCATGTAGTTTAAGGGTAAGGGACACGAAGGCCCTCGTTACGTTCTCTGTCTCCTAAGCCTTCCACCCAGCATTCAGGGCCCCGCGGCGGGGCTGCAGCCCGCTTTGCCCTGCAGTCCACCTGCTCGTGCCCCCTGACCCCCCAGACTTCCCTGCAGGGAGTTCCCCCCCAGGGATGGTTCTGTTTACTACAGTCTGCACGTCTGGAAGGCTCTCCTTGCTTTCTGCCAATATCAGTTCTATCCATCTTTCAAAATTCAGCTTAATTTTTTCCCCTTCCTTGACATGATTTCCTTGAAACTGCTACAACAGTTTTCATTTGTAAAGCAGTCCACTTGCTACCATACCCACATCTGTTTCTGCTCCGGGCTCCCTGGCTCACCACCTCCCAGCAGCGCTTACCCGAGGGGTTAGCATGTGACCGGGGTTTGGTGAAGACTCCCTGATACCTGAACTCCAGAATAGCCACAACAGTCTCCTGGGGTTTTCTTTAAATTGCATATTTCTATTTTCCTCTTGTCTTCCCAGCTCAGGTGCTCTGAGAGGAAGAACAATGTCTATCTATCACATACTTGCTTTCCCCGACCTTGCCAGGTTCACTGCTGACAAAAACTACTTTAAACTGACCAAAAAAAAATGAAATTTTTATTAAGAATTAACTTTATGTATTAATTGCTTTGTTTTTAAAAACACACCAAGAAACCAAGTACTGATAGCTTTTGTAAAAATTGGAAAATTGATATTTATCTTCTGCGTAAGGTCACCTACAAGAAGAAAAAACCCTTTTTATAAACAAATTTGCCAAAATGTTCCAAAAATTTTGGAAAAAATATTACTTTCACTAGTTACATGGCATAGAATATCACTATTAATTTACAAATATTGTTAAATTATTTCCCAAACTGCACGGGAGGATTTTCTCTTTCATAAACATTAACATAACCCCAGTATACATCTTGCACTTGGCTTGTTGCTGATAATGTTGAAAATGTATCTAAAATACAGATGTGCAGCTTCAGCATTTTATACCTTTCTTAATAAATACATTTATTTAGATTTAATACACAAAAGAAGAAAGTGTCTGTTGCTACTGTTTATTCTAGAAAACACTTATTTCTCTCATACTGTGTGTATAAGCACATATGAATGTATGTGTACATATAGTATATACTATATATATACGGCTTACATATTAGAGAATCTGTATCATCAGTAGTGATAAAATGTCTTTTCAATCAAGGAGTTACTTATAATTCTTACTAAGAGTCCACAGTTTGGGCATTTGGTATGTGAACATAACGAAACCAGGGATTGAGGTCTTACTGCGATCACTAGCATATAATGCCTAGTACAGCCTGAGCGATAACCAACAAGATAATGGTGGTTTGTGATTTTCTTGACAAACCTTTACACTTGCCCCTTCTTGCAGGGATAGTATGAGATACTCACAATGAACAGCTTGCACCTTTTTACACGTGCATCCCACAGTGAAGTACGTGCATGATTTATGTGCATATAGTATTGATTAACTCCATGTGTGACATTTCATTTAATACTCACAAATACAACTATGAGATCGTTTAATCAATTCAAAATCATGCACTAAGTTCTTGAAGCTAAATTACAGACATGCATGAAATTCTAGGTTAATTCCCAGCAACCTATTAGTAATCTTATCAAGATGGCAAGTAATACTGTATGTACTACAGAGCGATTTAGCCGTTTTAGCAGAGATGTGGCAGAGGACGTTTCATCTGAAGACGGTCGTAAAGGAAGGAGAGAATAGGGAGAACGAAGATTTAGAGGAGGCTAACCAACCGCATGTGAGTGAGAACAAAGGGACAACTAACCGGGTAAAAGGCTCACTAATGAAGTAGCGAGAGATGACATGTTCAGGACGTTTGGGGAAGAGCTTTGAATGAATTCCGTGCTGACGGTTTGAAATGCATGAGAGTCATTGTGCTCCTGGACCAGAAGAGTGATGAGTGACTGTGCTGGCCGGGAGTCCCAGAACGACGGCGACTAAGAGTGGTGACAGTGGGCATCCTTGTCTTATTCCTCATGATCCTGCTAACCAGTGTCACCTCAATAAAGTTAATAAAAAAAAGAAAGGTAATGTGAGTGATTGTTACCGATTGATGTGTAGATTGATTAAGGGACTCCATTGAAAGGAGAGTGACACATGGGGTTACGTCAGGAGAGAAGGGAGAATGGCCGCTTAACTGGGAGATTTTCACTCCAATTCAAATATGAAACAATGATGGTTTAAAACAGGTGGATACTTGGGGACGGCGGAAGAAACACACAAAGCACACATAAACAAAATTTAGAAATGCCGATATAGAAGCACACGTGAGTGATGAATAGTACTGCTGTGATTCTGTGGCAGTAAGAAAATAGATACTGGGTATTACTCCCGAGCCTGGAAAAGCAAGATTCTTTCATTCCTTCTCCGTGTCTAACATTTCCATCTCTCCCTGTAGTGAATGCTGCATAACTGTTTGAAAACATGTAGACAGTGTGTGCCGGATCCCGTGGATGTAACTCTTACATGGCAATACTTATATGTGTCCTGAACTGTTGGGTGCTTTTTGCTCTGTCTCCTTTAAGGATCATTTATTTGGAACCCCACAAACAAATGCATCGTGGAGCTAATGCAAATGATCAGTCACAGCAAGCTCTCCCTTCTCTTCGTGGGGACAGGAATCAAAACAGCGTCTGCACCATGAGGAACATTCAGAAACACTTGAATCTGCTCACCCTGTGAACTCTGGGAAAGTTCCTCATGTTTATGTTTGTAACTACAGAAAAAAAAACTCTGTATTTCTGGTTCAGTCAGCTGAAAAACTAAAGGAAAAGGAACAACTTTAAACTATGATGCAGATAAAAGGAAAATATAATCTGAATTTGTAAACCTACAAAACTTCATTTTGATGCCTGTACTACGAAAGTCATATTCAAGTCCTCTTGCTGTGTTTCATATTATATGTTTATACTTTACACGACATGCCTACAATTGTTATTATAACATATAATGTGAACGATACTTCATGCACTCCTCATTTCAAACTGCGGTGTAATTCATACTGCATCACTGTCTGTAATCTGAAAGGCATAGACGAGCCCTCTGGCTGTGCCTCCGATGGGGCAGGGCTCCACGGCGTGGCACACCAGTGTTCTGGAGTCGAATTCTACACAGCAGGCTCACACTGCTTAGCTCAGTTTTTCTTAAAATGTTTTCTTCCCAAGTTTACAGCTGCCCGTTTCCGAGATACCAGGAGCTGAATACATCACAATTTTCTGCCCTTAAATGTCAAACAAACCAGCCCACACATACCTACTGGCTGTTCCCAGAATGTCATTCACTGCCATATCTTCAAAAAATTTTTGCAACCAGTGGTCTCTCAGCTTTTAGTTTGAATGATGTGGTGATGCTGATGATGATACCCTCCACAGTCTCCTGTGTTCATGGTTAACATTTGAGCTTATAAGCGCTCTGCCGAGAGAAGCCCTTTTGCCTCCTTCTGAGATGTCTGAATATTTATGTGTTCTCTCAAATGTACTCAGCCTTTGATTTTAGATAGTCCTGCTTTCTCCTGCAAATTAGCTTGCAAACTCCAGGTGTTTTGTCAGCTCTGGCCAAGGTATACATTTCGATGACATCATTTATGAACAAAATTCGTTGTCTTATCATTGCATTCATTCAATCATTAGATATTTCTAAGAGATGGATCTGTATATCAAATGTATGGTTTCACTAAATTTGCTTTTATTTTTATGTGTGCATATTGACTACAAGTTATTTTTTTAAATCTTTACCATTAAAACAAAGCATAAAGTGCTTGTCAAGAATGGAGGTCATCTGGAAGTTTGATATAAAAACTAGGAAAATGCGATCAATTTAAGAATTAGGCCATACAAAATTTGATTTGTTACCATCACGAAACTCCCTGACTGAAATTATGGTATGATATGTGATAACACCGTTTCTAAGTCATTTAAAGTACAAAGAAGTATTTCATGTTCTTGCTTCACAAAACCTTGGCTCTGGGAACAAACCCGACTTTTCTAAGATTGTGTAGAGGTAGTCCCTGATGATTTCCCATTTTCGAAATTTCTGGGCATTATCTGAAGGAGAACATTACGTCTTTTGTCCTGTAAAGTCTAAATTATGGAGGAAAGAGCACCCGTTTTGGAGTGAGAGGGTTCTGAAGGACAATTCTTACTTGGCTTCTCACTAGCGGTTTCCCACGGGGGAGGCCAGGGCGTCTCTGCGAGCCCATGGTGGCCCTTACCAACACGTGGGGAAAGGGAGACGGACACGAAATGCCAACTTCCTGGAACACAGTAGAAACACAACTGAAGGACACTTAAAACAACCAGAACACCACCTATTCTCATTATGTAAAAATGGAGAATCACTGTAAAATTTGATCTTAGACATGCTTTTAGTTTGTTCCATTCTGCTATGGGTTCATTTCTGCTGTTACTGCTAGAAAGTTTTGGATTTTCTCTTACTTAAAATTTTGATTATTCTTGTCAAGAGTCATACAGGTCATTGTTTTTCCTTCCTGTCAGACTGTCAGCTTTTTGGTCATTTTAGAGCTAACTTGAAGCAATGAAGAGACATTCATTTAAAAAACGTATTCAAGTCACTCTAATTTACCATGTACTCCTTACAAAATTATAAAAACGTATTATTTTAGTAAACTCTGTATAACAAGTGGTGAACAGCTGGTTTGTATTCAGATTTAATTCTTAATTTTGATTTATTACTAATAAAGGCAATTGCACAATTTTCCTTAAGCATTGTGTATAATTTGTAATGACTTAATGTCTTCCGTGCATTATTAAATTCATGCCTTATTGCCTTTATGAAGGCAGTAGCCGTGGGCGCACGACAGCAAGCCCGAAGCTGAGAGCTCCAAGGAACGTAGGGACGTGGCTGCCCGGGAAGGAGGGGCAGCGGGAGGCTGAGGAGAGGAGCGGAGTTGACTGTGGCATCCAAGAGAGAAGTTTTAGGAAGAAGGGCAAGAGAGTGGGCGGCGATGTGAGTAAGAATCGGGTCAATTACAAATGCAAAGTATACTTTCTAACCTCTAGATGTAAACAAAAACAAGCACACACAAAGAATCACCCAATATTCCTTGTTTCTTATAAGTCCCTGCACAATGAAATGAGTCGCAGCAGAACAGAACTCTGATGTTTACTGAATTCTCTGTTTCACAGTAAAGAACGTTCTAATTTTAAAAAGCGCAGATCACAATGACACCCTCAGTGACGTCACTGATGCCCAACAATCGCTGACCTGGTCTCCAGCGAAGAGACCTGTGTTCGCCCATGTACTGTTCCCAGGAGCTGAGGCACACAGCTGTCTGCACTCCTTCCTCTCCCTACGTCCCCTTTGGTGGCTAGCCTGGCAAAAGGTGCCATTTTTAGGTGCTTTGCTGACAGTTAAAATGTTCAGGAAGCATACGCTTTTCAAACTGTTTGGTTTCCTTACTTGATGTGAGGCTAAAACGGAAAACACGTCTTTTCTTTCCTCTTTATGCGTGCCAGACCAGCCATGTTTCCGGTGTGTTGTAGGTGCTCAACTAACTGAATTCAAATAGAAGAAAACACCACACAGAGGAAAACTGCAGAAACTGTTGGTTTCCCCTCACACCTACCCAATGTGATTCGTGGGGGAGGGTTAACCCAGGCGTGGTGTGTTAGCTAAATCGTGTTGGAGCAGTGCCCCCATGTCAGAGAGGCCTGGGGGTGACTTCCTCATTTCCTATCAGCTGTGTTCAGCAGAGTTCATGTAAGAGCGGACATCAGGTCACAGCTCACAGAGTCCTTTTCACTTCTCTAGAGAGAATAAAAAATAAATTTTAAGGTGCTTATGAGAGATTTATAGAGGTAATATTTGAGCCTTGTGACACAGAGTAATGACTTATGGAGAAAGTGGTGCAACCTTTATTTTTTAAAGGTGTACAAGTTTATGGTCGATTGGTAACATCCCTAGAGAGCCACTTGGAGTCTGCCCTGTGTGCCCCAGCACGGTGTCAACACAAAAGGCTAACACGGCTCTGGAAGGAACATCGCCGGGCAGCCACTGGAGGGGAAACCAAGACTGTTATGCTTTGCACATTCAACAAACCCAGTCAGTAGGTATCCAGAGGGAAAATGAAACCCAAGAAATCAAAGCAACTGAAAACAGAAGTTGAAGTATATGTAAGTAGGAGGGGGATGGTTGAAACGTTCCAGAGAACAAATTAAATGAGAGAATCATCAGTATGCAAAGGTGTAGGATGAGAGATATTTGGCCAAAGTAGGAACAAAGTTGAAAAGCACAGATGGACTTAATACAGACAGTTTGTTACATCTTGGCACCAGAGGACCACATTGCTAATGGCTAATATTTTTGAGTGCTGACCATATGCCAGATGTGCTAATTTATAGACAGTGTTTATAAATCTTACTACAACCCAATGGAGTGGGCATCACTGAGTTTTTGAAGTTTGAAAAGAAAAATAATGAAATTTTTTCTTCATAATATACAGTGTCCCTGCTATTGGTAGCAGAGTATTCCAAGACCCCCTGCGGTTGCTGGGAACCAAAGATGCTACCAAACCCTATATAGCCTACGCTTTTTCCTAGGCAAACACACCTATAATAAAGCTGAATTTATAAGCTAGGCACAGGAAGAGATTAACGACAATAACGAATAATAAAGGGGAACGAATATAATAATACATTGAAGTAAGAGTTAGGTGAATGTGCCATTGTTGAGTAAAATAAGGGGTACCCAACCACAAGTAGTGTGATACCAGAACACTGGGTACAGCAACTAAGACAGCTACTAAGTGACTAACTGGTAGGCAGTGTATCCAGTTGGATGGCCTGGACCGATCACATGCTGGGCGGGGCAAAACAGGACAGCACAAGGTTTCATCACACTACTCGGAAATGGTGTGTAACGTAAAACTTATGAGTTGTTTATTTCTGTAATCTGACACCTGATCTTGGACTTCCCAGCCTTCAGATCTGCGAGAAATAAGTATCTGTTGTTTAAGCCACCCAACCTGTGGTACTCTTCACGGCAGCCGAAGATGACTGAGACACTAAATAATTGATGGAGTCCCAGATGCTGAGACAAAGGAGTTCAGCCTGTAAAGGGCCATGGAGGCTTGGAAATGGGCATGCCTGGGTGAAGCCTGAGCTGGACAATCCCCAGTGAGCACACGAACAGTTCAGACCTCCAGCTTCCTGGCCGTAAAACTGGGATTAGCAATGTGCACTCAGAGCTGGTGAAGGCGACATGAGACACTGTGTGCATAGGGCATCCTCAGATACAGTAGACGCAATTATCGCGTAAAGGACCCCGTCGGCAGAAGAATGCTCCCTTTAGTTTGGTGTGCGATAGTGACTAATGAGATTCTTCGGGTCCTAGCTGTGGGAAGAATGTGCATTAGGTGAAAATGAGGACACGCAGCGATCAAATGCCTAACACGACAGCAATCGCACAGACCCTGTGATGTTCTGAACATGCCTCAGCGACCATGACCACCTTTCTTTTGTCAGAAAACCTGTATCTCTCCTGCAGAACCAGAAGATATGTTCCAGGTGATAATCCGGAGGCATTCTTACTTCAGCATTACGCTTTTAGTAAAGCACTATCTCCATTTAATATATTGATTCTTTTATGGAGTCAGATACCAGCAGTCCATTAAAATGTTCCTGCAAGGTCACCGTGATATATTTTCCTTGTCAGTTGAGGGCAGCTTGGACTCTTCAGAAAAGTCACAGGTGATGGAGGGAGGAGACAAACACACAAAGGAGGCCCGAGTGTAACATTTTTCCTGAAACTGAATTATAGTGCTCGAAGAAATCTCTCTCTCTTTCTCTAATACAATTCCATATACGTATCAGAGAGGCTATAGTGCACATTTGATGAAATCAAATTTCAGATAAGAAAAGTATGTCATTTCCAGGGAAATGTAATGGGCTAAATGATACCTAAGCCTCCCAATTTTATGCAGTGATGTAATATTTTTGGTAAGTTTTCTCTCCTGTCAAAAGAAAAAAAATTATAGTAAGTTAAAGTAGGAAATATTGTAAGTGTTATCTTTTGTCTTTTTAGAAGCAGATGAGTCAAACTGAAATCTCCCTTTATACACAGAGTTCCATTTTATCTGTCCCAGGTACCCTGTGTCCCTGAGTGGGTACAGTGAGACAGAGAACGTGGCCCACAGGACGAGGAAGGGCCTCTCCAGTTAAAGAAGGTGGACAGGAAAGCCACGGGGTATGATTATTATAATTGCAGCAGCATTTCAGAACAGATCTCAGATGCTCTCAGTAGGTAATGATGCAAGTACACAGAGTGCTTTCACAGGACTTCCTGGAAGCAAGGGCAGCAAAGGAGATTTAAAAAAAGGTAAAAAGAAAAATCGAACACTAATGTTTGATATCATTGCATCTTTCGATGAAGAATCAGCTATAAACTAAACTGGTCAGAGAAAGACAAATGCCATATGATCTCACTCATATGTGGAATCTAATGAACAAACTGATCCGACGAGCAAACTTGCTGAGAGACCGACTCATGGCTGGAGTGCAGAGGACAGCTAGTGGTCGGAGGTGGGGGAGGTCAGGGGATGGAGGGACTGAGGAAAATGGGAAAAGGACAGTGGACGCTGCAACAGTGTGGTGACCGCTGGGGGAGTGGAGTGTGAGGGAACTACACAGTAATGGGAAAAATACAATAAAGACTAAATCAGCTTCTGTTTGGAATAAATGTTGAAACTCTCAAATGATGATGAAAGAAACATAAATCAAAGAGCCCAAACATCACTAAAGGTTTGAGACTGCCAGACATCGAACATTTGTTTTGGTTTCTCTTCACTAAACATGATACTCGAGGAAATCAAGCTAAGACTCCATTATTCCTTTTATAGTACCAAGTTCAATTACAA
>PVKM010022962.1:0-21476 GCA_004027735.1 Carollia perspicillata | reverse complement strand
TATTTTATTTTATTATTTTAAGTGTAATTTTTTACAACACAGATCTAATTATGAACTCCCCCAGATTAAAATCTTTTCAGTGGCTCCCCACTGTCCATGGTAAAGTCAAAGCCCATGCGTGTGGTACGGAGTCCTTTATTTATGATTTGGCTCCGTCAGGGGCGTCTCCAATTGGGTTCGTTCTTACTCTCCTCATCCTGCTCTTTATTTTGTCCAGATGCCCTTGTCCTTTGTTTCCTCCTTATGATGGGTGTGGCACTTCCCTTTTTATGGGTGGGTTCGTGTTGTCACGTTCCAGGAAGACTATCCTGATGGCCCAGGAAGGATTCCTTCTGTTGTGTTTCTACAGCTTACGTCTGATCGATGGTGTACACTGTTTTACAGTGGCTATATCTGGCCCTCCCACTCTACTCTAGCTCCTTGAGGGCAGGGAACTACTTTCACTGTTGTTTTTACATTTCAGGGTTCGTAGTCTGTAGCCCACTGTTTTCCCTTTAGGTTCCCTTAAATCTCTTCAGAGAGGCTGAGAGGTGTGAAGGGGCATTTTCTTCACACTTCCTAAAATGAGTTTGTTTTTCCTAATTCTGACAATGAAGAAACAGTGAACGTTCAGGTGTCAAGTGAGTCTCGGCTGTGTCGTCCACTTTGTCAGTCATTTAGAGAATTATTCTTAGATCCCGAATGCCACGGTCAGGCCCCCGACTGCCATGTCCTGGCAAGGCTGCATCGCTCTTGAACGCTCTTGTTTGGGGGCGGCCTGCTGCACAGGCAGCCTGGCCCGGTCCCCGCTGCTTCAGTCTCCATGTGTTTCCTGTGTGGAGGGTAAGCCTGCATCCTGGCCTCTAGGTGCTTTCAAGTACAATTTTTGAGCCTCTTTTTCAACAGAGGCATAGTATAATCAAATTGATAAATTTAATGCTCCGAAATCTTACTTGACTGAACCTTCTTTTAGGTCAGAACTCAGGGCCCTATCCTCACAGCAAGTGGCAAAAATCCTGTAATGGAGCTCAATGAGAAAAGAAGAGGTCTTAAGTATGAACTCATCTCGGAGACTGGTGGAAGCCATGACAAACGCTTTGTAATGGAGGTGTGTACTTGGATACAAGCCAACCTTGCTTTCTCCTCAAGGACACAGGACAGCCTGAGCTTATACGTAAGCTCAGAATAGACCGATTCACTTCTTGCGGCACTGTTTGACTTCTGGTGTTTTCTGTGTTATGATCCATTCGAGTTGAACTGCGTAGAGGACCTGCGTGGGATAACTGCAGAGTGTTGTTCTTGATTTTAGGTAGAAGTGGACGGACAGAAGTTCAGAGGTGCAGGTCCAAATAAGAAAGTGGCCAAGGCAAGTGCAGCATTAGCTGCCCTGGAGAAGCTGTTCTCTGGACCCAATGCAGCAAATAATAAGAAAAAGAAGATTATCCCTCAGGTATGAGTTGAGCATTAAACCTTTTTAATACCTTTGAAAAATGTTATCAGAATTGTTTCCTTTTCTGTTTTGTGCCACTTAGCTTTCTCTCAAATTATTTCTTTTCTTGGATTTAGCAGCTTTTTATTTGGATTAGATCATTAATAATA
Source organism: Carollia perspicillata (assembly GCA_004027735.1). Lineage (NCBI taxonomy): Eukaryota > Metazoa > Chordata > Mammalia > Chiroptera > Phyllostomidae > Carollia > Carollia perspicillata. The sequence continues at coordinate 19,898 of PVKM010022962.1, read as the reverse complement.
TAAATGTGTCAGTGGTTCCCTGTTCTGTGGTTGTTCTGTTTAGATGATATAATCAAGAGAGACTGATAGCATTGTTTGGGGGCTTCAGGTCACTCTTGATGAGGTGGGGTGTTGAGGGATTTGCACTTGAATGAGATGTCAGCATTCATCTGGTGTGGGGAACCTGCCAGGAGGACTTGGGCTCACTGTCATCAGAGTCTGCAGATGCTCTTCCATTTCCTCTTCTGTTCTGACTTTTGCATTATTCAGTTTGGATTTTCTGTTGGAGGTGGTACAGCAGAACTTGACCCTGTGTTGCTTGATTGGGAATGTCAGTGTTGCTGAATGTTTGACTGTAGCAAGGTATTTGGAAAAGATGATGATCTCCAAATTCCATGCTTTGGGATAACAGATTTTTCTAGCCACATTTTTCTGCATTAAAAAATGTCTTCTACATGTATCTATATACCATGTACATGATTATGAGGATAAAAGATACGTAAATAAAGACACATTCTCTTCTTCACGGAGAGTACTTGTGTAATAATGTCTAAATGTATTATGTAATAGAAGGAAAGCAATTAAAAATGAAGGAAGCTTAGATTATATAAGATTTTCTGTGAAACAATTTATTTTACATATGGTGAATCCATCATAGGAGGGTAGAATGGATCTCATTTTATTGATGAGGGAAAAAGGCCCCAAGAAATTAAGATACTACATGTAGTAACATATAGTTGATTAGTGGTGCAGGTTCCCTAAAAACCAGGTTCTTCCTCCAGATACATGGGCATTCTACTATAGCTTATTATATCCATGTTACAAACTTGTTTTGTATTCAGGTTCTTTTATTTACTGTAATAAGCACTGCTTACATTTTAGGATTCAAGATATAAACCTGTAAAACTAACTTACTGAGATGAAATAAAAATACAGTGTTTAAATTGCAGAGGAAGATGTATAGAGAGAAAAGTGGATTTTCTTTTCCTAAATCTTGTAGAATATGTTCTAAATTACCAGAAAGATAATTGTTACCTTATTCATTTTGGAGTGTTTTCCTTGTGGGTCACATCTTGTGATTGGAAAGTCCTTTTTAGTGTTTGAAAAGCCCACGTGCAGAAACTGGTTAGGTAGTTAGGTTTGGTTCCAGTAGGAACGAGCTTGATTTGTATAAAGTCACCCTGTCACTGTAAGATTGTTGCTGCCTACTGTGACTGAGGCCACGTTAAAGAAACTGCCTGCTTGCAGTGCACTCATGTTTACAGATGTCCAGTACGAGAAGCTGTGAAACTCCTGTGCTCACTGTGCTTGACAGCCGAGGAGCGGTCTGTTTTGGAGGGGTGGGGTGGATTTTTTCAGCCCAAAAAAGAAATGGCAGTTCTCTGCGCATGATACATTCAACCTTGAACTGTCTTCTGCCCAGTCACACTCGCAGTCAAGGCTACCCCAGGAGAAGCAGAGGATGGTGCTATTTCCACAGGAGGTGACTGTGTGTGTGTGTGTGTGTGCTCTGAGGCACCACTGACTTCGTCATGCAGTGAACTTGGAGGCTCGGACCCTTCCTTGTTTTTAAGATTTTATTTATTTATCTTTAGAGGGGAAGGGAAGGAGAGAGGGAGAGAAATTTCAATGTATGGTTGCCTCTCGTGCATCCCCCTCCGGGAACCGGCCTGCAACCCAGGCATGTGCCCTGACTGGGAATTGAACCGTGATCCTCTAGCTCACAGGCCTGCACTCAATCCACTGAGCTGCACCAGCCAGGGCCCCTTCCCTGTTTATTGTGGTGGGCAGTTTCAGTGGTTTCTAGCTTGAGTTTGTGTTGCATCTTTTTATTAAAAAGTAAGTGTAATGGTTAACTTAAAATAAATACTCTTTGACTTTCTTAAAATTTTAGTTTTGGAGAATGGGTGTTGGAGCAGCCCTGTGACTGTTACTCCTTGACTGACTTGGTTGGCGTTTCAGAGGTTTGCATGTGTTTTCTAAGCTGCTCTGTGCGCTCTGGAGTAAGGAAAGCACAGCGGGCATCATTGTCGTGTCGCGGTTCCTGGGGAGGATCCGTTAGCAAGAGAGGCTGTGGGGCTTTACCAGAATCTGCGGCACTTTTGAGCAGGAAGTGACTTTAGAGTTGGTATTTATTTATGATCAGTACACACACACCCCTGCCCCGCCTAGAAGAAACAGGCTCAAGGGAACCACATGACCTTCCTGAGGTCTCAATAACTACGGGCAGAAGTTGGCATCCATATCTTTGTTCTTCTTGTCTTAGTCCTTCTATAAAAAAACCCATTCATGTTCTCAGCCTATTCTAGGTGGTTTGTTTTTTCATTATTTTTTTGTCTGTGGGTAGGGAATGTAGTGGATTTTGAACCTGGATATTAAGTGTCTATAATGACTTTAGTCAGGCCTAAATTGACTTTGGATGTAATTTGATACTGAAATTTATATGCAGAAAATGAGCTTTTTGGGTAATCCTCAAGTGAAAAGGAGCCACGTGGGAGCGGCTCAGTGTATTGGAGCTTTGTCCCATAAACTGAAAGTTTGCAGGCTCGATTGACAGTCAGGGCACATGCCTAGGTTGCGGGTTTGGTCCCCAGTCAGGGTGCACAGGAGAGGCAACCGATGTTTCTTTCTGACATCTCCGTCACCCTCCCTCCCTCTCTAAAATCAATAACCGCGTCCTTGGGTGAGGATTTAAAAAATAAAGTTATTTGCACACTTTTATGTGCTCGGCATGTTCTCCAGAACAGCTCTGTACGGTAGGTGTCGTGTTCAGTTTACAGGGGAGAGAAGGGTTAAGGTCGGAGAGTGCTCGCGCACCGTCTCACCTGCAGGCTCAAGTTGCTCATCGAGGTCCGACATTACAGAGGTGACCAGGTGATCGTTCTTGTTCCTCTCAGTAATGACAGTGTGTTCTTTTTAACAGGCGAAGGGTATTGTGAACACAGCCGTGTCTGCAGCAGTCCAAGCTGTTCGGGGCAGAGGAAGAGGAACTTTAACAAGGGGAGCGTTTGTCGGGGCCACAGCTGCTCCTGGATACATAGCTCCAGGTATAGTACAATCCATAAGAGATCTGCCTCCTTTTCGGGGCCAAGTTTGAGGAACAGCATCTCCTTTATTTTCCAGGGCTAAACGCACGATCTCTGGAAACAGAACACGGGTATAGGGCGGGTGAGCACAGAAACCGAAGAGAATCTGCAGAATGGCCTAGGTTTCCCGTGGAATCTGCTGAGTGTCTAGAGGCTTCCTGGAGGGAAGTGGCAGATGAGGACTACCGCGCTGGGGTGAGGGGACGTGTTTGACAGGAGGAAGTGAAGAGGCATTGCACAGATTGAGCAGGCTGGGTGGAGGGGCAGGGTGCGTTCGCTGGGGGCGCGGGCGACAGGCCGGGATGTCACAGCGTAGAAGGAGAGCTGCTAAGAGATTGCTTAGTTGTGGCGAAGCAAAGAGTCCCCATTGTAGACCGAGATGATTACGGTGAAGGAGAAGGACATGATGCTGTGAGAGGATGTGACAGAGAAACCTGATCTAGTCCGCGGGGTCCCTAAAGGCTTCCCTGAAGAAGTAACGCGTGAACTGAGCTTTGAAGACTGAGTCGGAGTTAACTTGGGGAAGAGTCTGGGATGAAAGACAGTTGAACACACAAGGAGGAGCATGCGTAGAGGCCTGTGGTGCTGGCGGTAGGGACCTTGGCTCATGGGAATGTGTAGAAGGTCAGGATGTGTCGTGGAAATCATTGGGGTGGGGGGATGATCTAAGTTAAAGCTGGATGCTCAGTCCCAGTCCTGGAGGCCGTGGTCTAGATTTTGGTCTTAGAATCCGAAGTTCAGTGGTTATTGTGAAGGATTCTAAGGAGAGAAGTGACAAGATCAGACTTTATTTTTCAAGATCACTCTATAGTGTGAAGAACAGATTGCAGGAACAGAAGTGGGCATGACAAGACAAGCTGAGGTTTTTGTAACCTAGTAGCCTAGGCAAGAAACAGTGGTGGAGGTGTCTCCAGTGAGTAAAAGGGAGTAGACGGGCGGCAGGAGGTGAAGAGGATGGGGAGTGCTTTGGAAGCAAAGTCGATGGGGTTTATGTGGAGTGTGAAAAAGAGTGAAGTTCCAAGGGTATCTCCCAGGATTTTTCGTTAGAGGAATTTGATCGGAGGATCGTGCCATTTTAGGGGCCAGAGAACAACAGTGAGGGATGAGTTACGGATTGGGGAAAAGATAGTTTGATACAGTTTGTGTCCAAAATTAAGACATTCTTTTGTGCAACTCACTATTTTTACTAAATTGTAATATTGTTTTGCCTTATTTAATGCATTATTTAAAGGAAGCAGCTTTCATTTAATAATAACAAGCAAGTTACTGAGATGAGCTTTCTTGCCTCTGATTACGTGAGCTTCATCCGGTCGTGTCTGTGGTTGCTTCGTCTTGGAATGTTTACGTCCTGCTCGAGTGGTGAGCAGCCACCATCTAGGGGCAGTAGTGGTGGAAGGGACCTTGCGTCTGCCCGCCGCTGGGCTTCTCTGTCTGTGGCAGCTTCTCTCTCTCTTGGCCCCGCACACTGGCCTCTGTGGAAGGCCTGTCTCCGGAAGCCTTCACACACGAGGTTCTGTTGTGGCCTAGAGAAGATGCCGAGGAGGCCGTTTTGGAGCATGAATAGGTTGTATCCGTTTGCGGAGTCTATTCTGTGTAGCAGAGACTGTAGTTAATTTTTTTTGCATATATTATTTAATTACATTTCCCTGCCAACTCAATTACTGCAGAAGATGGTGAGTTTCAAAAAGGTTAAGTAACAGGTACAATTCAAAGTCACCTTGTCCCTGAGAAGTGAAGCCAGGATTAGAGCCCCAGTGGCCTGCTCTGCGGCTGCTGTTTAGTGTCATCTCTGAGGAGGTTTTGGTAAAAAGCCTTTAGCCAGCCAGCTGCCTCTTTCTGGGTTGATGCACAACTTATTTTCTAAATGTTAATTTCTCTTTTGGCCTCTGATACTGTTCCTGCTGCCTGTTTCAGCTGCATTGTGTCTTCTCGAGATACGTTCCTGAGAATCAAAGACTATGAATAAGATCGAGAGAGACTGAGTTCTACTACCCCCAGTTCTATATGACTCTAAGTGCAGACTAAAAAGTGGAAAAAATTTCATCTCTCAGGAAATATTTCAGTTGGTCCCTAAAAGCAGTTTACTTGTTCACCAGTCATTTGAGTGTTTCGTCTCTAACAAGAGCTTTGGAATTGGGCATTCATAGGCGACCGAGACCTAGCATCTGCCCTGGCGAATGCCTGGGGTCACATGGGGCTGGAAGAGACAGTTGCGTAAACAGCATGCAGTGTGGTGAGAGCTGCAACATGAGTGGGCAGAGGAAGAACCAGCAAGCTTGGGAGACTTCAGAGGAGAGGCGACATTTCGTACTGACAGAAACGATGAGTTGGGGTTGGTCAGAGAGAGGAGGAGGGGGGAAAATTGAGTGCAGGGGAAATGATATAGACGAAAGGGTTGCAATGTTTTGGTTGCAAAGCTTGTTTTGATGTGGGCACAATCTGAAGGGGCCCATGTAGATTTCATGTCCTTGTTCTGTTTTAGAAATCAATTTTTTCCTAGAAATTTACCCAAGTGATACAGTATTTATATTTTTAAACTTGTTTTACTGAAAGACTAAATATTTTGGGTTGGCCAAGAAGTCTGTTACATTTTTTCCCATAAACTAGAAGACAGGTTTTCCAGTTTCACCAATAACTTTATTGCTTTGGATACTTTGAGTGTGTCGGCTCTCTCCCGCTGTTGGCTTCTAGTGGGTAGAGGCCAGGGGTGCTGCCAGACACCTTCCAATGCATACGACAGCCCACAGCGGAGAGTTATTTGGCCAGAATGTCAACAGTACCAAGAAACTTCATGAACCACTTTTGACACGTTCGATCAGTCACAGCATCTTCTTCATACACTGAACAAATCTTTTTTTTGCATTTCAGTTGTTTTTACCTTCCTTCAAATAATAAAGCATGATATGCCAAAGATGTTCTGTATTTTCTTTCATCTGCAACATTAAAATGGCTGCACAAAAAATCACCAATTTTGATGTTTAAAAAATGCATGCTGATATGACAGCTGTCACAATACAATCTAACAGAATTGTTTCTAATGAAGTTGAAGACAACTAAGCACTACTAGAGCCATTGGTCCTGAAAAAGCATAAGGGACTATTTGGCCAACCCAGTAGCTTCTCTTAATAAAGTATTTCTAATCCCTGTGACACTACAAAGTAGCTGGGAAAGCTTCTCATTCTACAGATGAGAAAATGGTAACTCAGAAATTATATATGTCTGAGGACATACAAGAAACTTGTGCCAGAACTGACTGGTTCAAAACCTTCTGTGTTCTTTGTGTTTGTTTTTATTTACAGTATGAGCCTTTTTCGTCATAGGCACCAGGTACTAATGTCAGTTTCACCAGTATTTTCTGAGAGACCCCACACTGAGGCCAGGAACTCAGACATCAGCAAGACATGGACTTGCCCCCAAACCCACAGCCTGATCCATTGCCTCCTTCAGTGGCAGTTGAGACTTCAGCCTGCTCTGTCACTGCTTTCTGCCTTTGAGAAGTAGGTCATTTGCATCATTCTGAGTATTCCTTTGCTTGACATACTATTTTCAGCCAGTGGTTACTCTATGCCAGACATTCTGCTGAATTCAGGTGATGCAAGTGTCTCTGCTACTCTAGTGGGAATGGGAAACACAGACAAGGAATCGATACTTACAGTGCAGTGAGATAAGCCTGGTGAGACAGACAGGATGTTCTGGTAGGTCAGGGGAGTCTTGGAGGCCATGCAGAAGGCTTCACTCCAGCAGGCCTGAAGGGATCAGTAGGTGAGAGCCTTTCCGGGAATGGTTCTCATTCCAACATCTGGAAGAAGTCCTCAGGCCCGTGGTACCGGGCCTGGTGTTGCTTGTGAATTGGGCCAGTGCCAGCTGCTTGTTGTCGTGGACTGATACGCTCTCTTCTTCTTTGCACCAGGCTATGGAACACCATATGGTTACAGCACAGCCGCCCCTGCCTATGGTATGTACACCGTCTTACTGGTTTCTCCTTTTAGCGACTCTGTCCCAGCAGTCCCAAGCACAGTTTGTATCTAGGGTTTCTTTAAATGAATTGGAGGATCTCAGACCTGTTCATTCTAGTGACCCAACTTAAATTCCCTTGGAAAATGCCACAACCTTGTGGTTCTTGGTTTGGTTGGAGTTGCTCCTCTCTCCGCTTTGCCTGATTGAAGGACTGCTTGTTCTAATTGCCTGTCTCTGACCATACTGAAATTAAGTATTTTAAGTAGTTCTTCTTACAGCCAACTTACACTCCATTCAAAGGCTACTGAAGGGCCGTACACAGTTTCTGGCTTGGCTGCTTGCCAGTTATGTAGCTACATTTAAGTTTCTGGTTGGAAACCGTGTGAACTGTGGGTGATCTAAGTTAGGGTTAGAAAAGGTTCACTGCAAATTCGTAGCCGTCATCCCTTTCCAGAGATTTTGCTCTAGAAGTGGACCAAATGGGCCCTGGAGAGTCGACATCCCCAGCAGTGCCGCATACGTGCTCACTGCAGAAAGGCGGCAGTACCCGTTAGAAAAGCACAGAAGTGTCTCTTCTCCCTCCAAAAATAAGAAATAGAAGCAAATGCAGAAATGAACCTCAGTGGCCCTTTGGATAACTTTTGAATGAGGTTTATGTGGCAATGGAGGCAATAGGTTTGGAGTCAGTGATATGCTCTCTTAGACCTTCTTCCTAACTCAGGTGCTACATGTTCCAGAATCAGCCATCTGCAGGATGTTTGTCACTGAGAGAAGAAAGGAGAACGTGGGTGTGCGTGTGTGAGTGTGTGTGCCTTAGTGCAACCCCGGGCTGGGCGCGCGTGTGCACAGACGGGGAAGACCCTGAGTGGACGGCCCCCCAGGAGGCCGGTCCTCCGCAGGAGCCCCCAGGCCTTTCATTGTGCTCGTTCTCCATGCATCAGCTCCCCAGTTTTGTTTGGATGGAAGTCATGGGTCCTTAGACACTTGCCAAGTTGAAACCTCACCTGGCTTCGTGACTCTACACATAAGTAGGATGTGAAGAGTTCGACCGATTAAGACAGACATTAGGATAGACAATTCCCATTAAGATAGACAGTTTATGTCCTGGAAAGATGTGGAGAAGCTGCAAGGGTCAAATATTTGGGGTGAGTTTTCTCTAAGGCAAAGTGCAGACAGAGTCTGGAGTTGCGTCCTTTACCTGCTTGTCCCCTCTGGCACACTCTGGTTGGGTCAGGGCTCCCCCTGATTCCCTTTGTTCTCAGATACGAGCGACTAGGAAATGGGGGTTCATCCAAGAGTATGCTTTCACCCAGAACTGCCTCTAAATTCAAACTGTCCAGCTGCTTTAGATTTGGCCATTTGCCTTTACCGTTCAGCCAGCTTCTGGATATCCTGACTGCGCATCATTCCTGTGAATTAGGTCTGGTCAGTTTATCCAAATACATTGACTCTCGACTCCTCGTAACACGTCTGCCTGCGCACCTGAGCGTCTGCCGCCTGGGGCAGGTTCTTAGGTCTGTGTCTTTCTTTCAGACGTAGTAAGTCTCATGTTCTTCAGTACGGGTTTGCTAGAGCTTCATTTTTCCCTTTAAAACACCTACATAGCTAGGCTCTAAGCTACATTCATGTTTTCCCTCAGTCTTTTTAATTTTTCTCTCTTGTTCCTCCCTTTTCTCTAACATTGTACTCCCCCCCTCCCGCGGCCTCTGAGCCCTCACTGTAGAAGGCTTCTCTCTTCCGTCTGCCATATACTGACTTCCAAAGCTGGTGAAATTTGATGCCCCCATTTTTCACATAAAAGATTTGGTTTTTAAATGTTACTGTGATGCCTACCTACTAAAACGATGCTTTATTTTGGCTGTAAGGTAAACATGTCTTTGGCCTTTGTAAAGCTGTTGCATGCGGGGTGATTTCCCTCTGACCATTCGGTGCGCTCGACTACCTGCTGTTGCTGCTTTGTGATTTCTCCGTGGGTTCGAGGTTAGGGTAGAAACAGAGCAGATTTCAAATCATGCTTGAGTGTGCAGAAGTTTGTGAGGCCACAAGAACTCATTAATTACAAAATTAAGAAAGCGATTATTAATCTTTCCAGATTTGCCACGCCAATATTGGCAATAGCCAGTAACCAGATAAGCACCTGGGCACAGCTCCGCTTGGAACTGTCTTTCTGGGGAGCTCAGGCTGGCGCAGAAAGTTGTGCTTTGAACCTTTACAACCCCTATTTCTCCTGTGGAATGTGATTTACCAAATGGAGAGCCAGTTTGGGTTTGTAGAGTCACTTTAGAATATCGATCAGTAGCATCGCTGTTGACCTTCAGAGTTCATGGCAGCTCGCTCACACAACATTGTTTTCTGAGCACCATTCTTCCTGTGATGCAGCACCGTCATTTGGAGTGGAAGATATTATCAAAATATTAAGAGCAATTTCAAAATCCGAGGTCTGTGAGAGATTTGTGGGCCTCTTCCAAAATGGTACATGTTGACTGACTAATCTGGAAAAGGTTAATGGTAATTATTATAAGATTTTTTTTACCTGAAATTTTCATTGGATTATCAAACTTATTTGGAGTCCTCTCCGTTTCTTTTCTCTGTAGGTTTACCCAAGAGAATGGTTCTGTTACCCGTTATGAAATTCCCAACATATCCTGTTCCCCACTACTCATTCTTTTAGCCAATGACAGAAGCTAATTCCTATTGAACAACAGTACAGTACAATACAGAATGTTAGAGAAAAAGCCTTTTTATCCTGCTTTCTTTGAACACATACTTGATCAAAATTATTTGTAAAGAACATCTTTCCTACTTTTTGATTTTAACAAATGCAAATTCAGTTCTCTAAAACTTGAAAACAAAAAAGAAACTAGTTCTGTGAAACGGTACCTCATTTCCGGAAAATAACTTAGACCAGCCCTTCTGTTGTAGGGAAATAAGTCTAGCAGTTCAAAGTTTAAGAGGAGTGTCAGATTATGTAAAATTAAATTTGTGAAGGATGTATAGAGTCTCAAACACTGATCACAAATAAACTGCTTTGCTGTGACACAGAGTACTGCCTGGTTCCTGACGCAGTCCCTGACTGCTGGCTCATTGACACGCATTCGCCCCAGGGCACTTTAATTCGGGCTGTAGTTACTTTTTTTTAATACGATAGAGACTTTTCATTTAACTTTAACTTTGTAAATATTGAAGTGTGTAATTAAAGCCAATAAAATATGGGTTTGAATATTGTTTTAGCTTTTTATTTTTGATATGTTTTGGTATAAAATTACAAAGAATTGAAAACCAATAACTTAGCCCCAGAAACCCACTCACTTGTAAGAAAACTGCTGCAACAAAGCCAAGGCGGTTGTGCGTCTGGGCCAGTCTCCTTCCTTCGTGAGCCCTTCGTGCTCCTGCTGTGCAAGGGCTCCCCCTCGAGCCAGGGGGTCCCGTTCTCCGAGCACTGCAGGTCCAAGTGAGGCACCACCCAGAGATGGAGAGGAGGAGCGTGATGATTTTAGTTTCCGAACTCCCGAGTTTTAAAAAACAATAAATTGACCAATCAGTCACCCTCTTGTTCTTGTGGCCTTCTTCACTCTGTAAGATACTGTGTTCACTCCCTGGCTTTTTTCATGCAGTTAGAAGATTAGCAGTTTTTCTGGGATTCATTGAAGGGTCTTCTTTTCCTCTTCAATTACATCAGAATCTAAAGCAGCAACAGGGTCCCCATAAAAACTTGCTCTTCGATTGTCCCAGTTCTTGTTGAGTGCTGCTGTGAAAAGTGACAGGTTTCAGCCATGGGTCAGCATTTATCTTTAAGACACCCGAGTAAGCTGGTGACAAATGATCAGTTGGTACCATTGTGCTGTTCTGTAAAGGGTGCAGACCTGAGTCTTCCACTTGCATTCCCACCTTGTTTGGAAAGCCTATGATGTCACTGGGAGGTAATGGTTTCATTAAGGTACTCACCCCCATGAAGGCAACAGTGTGGTCCCATGTCCATGCTGATATTTGTGAGTTACTCTGTCTTAAAAATGTCTGTTTTTAGTAAGAATTAGCTTTCCTCTTCCCTCTTAAATTCTGTATTTTGGAGCACAACACTGCCCATCAGTGAAAATGGGCTTCACAAAATATGGCAAATTTAGGTGCCAGATTTCTTTGGGACCACTAAATGAGAATGAAATGGGCAATTTAAAACAAATGTAGTCTCCTTTTTCAGATGTATGTTTATTGCGCAGTGGTTCGTTACTTTCGCTCTTTGACCTTTTTTGTCTTTGTTCGTGGTGGGTGATACTTTAATAAAACCTCATCACTTGCTAGAAAAAGCTGTGACCTTATCGTTTGCATCCTGTGCATTAGTAGCTAGACATGAACAGGAGGACCCATTTCGGCTGGGAGTTTCCACATGTTTCATTGATTCATTTTGCTGACCTATGGATGAAACAGAGCCATCACTGAGAAGAAAAAGCATGGCTGGTAGTGTCCAGTTTTTATTAATTAAATATTTACAATGGTCCTCTTTGTTTCTGGAATACCATTAATTGGCAGCTGTAGCTATATTGTCATTTGAAATTGATGGTCAAATTTGCATTCCAAGTTGGAATCTCCCTGGAGATTTCTCTTTAGAAAATTATTTGGAAGTACCAACTCAGCTTCGTAGCTCACCCCTGTGCAGCGGTGAGAGGGGGCTGTGCTGTTTTCCAACATGATGGCAGTCATTTCAAATGGTTCTACCGAGTCCTTTTTTTTTTAATTTTGTTGTTTGTTGGAAGTTACTAACCATGTTGTAAACCTGCCCAGTTGCTGCAAACTTTTACATTTCTCTGCTTTACTTAAAATAATCGAGCTGTCAGTCCTTTGTCAGAAGTGGTAACCACTGCAAGTTCAACTGTTCACATTTTGTAATGGATTAAGTGTTCCCCCTCCTTGTGCCCTTCCCACCCCTCCATTTTGTAATGAAAATTCCACTTACAGCCGAAAGAGCAGAGAAATATAAATGAAGCTCTTGGCTTCACCAAATTCTGTGAAATTAACATCAAGTTTTGCTTCTCTGCTCTTTTCTCCACTGTAGGTGGTTTTTTCATTGACAGCCCCTATTGCCAGCCTCTGAGCGTCGCACCATTTATTATTCACTTGGGCCCTCAAGATTTCTTCTCTGACTTCTAGAACCATCAGGTTGTCTGGCTTGAAATGGCAATTTCTGTGTCTTGGTCTTAAGAGCAATGTGACCCCCCGAGGCTTTCCAGCTTTGAGAGACAGCACTCTGACACCTCCTTCTGGAAAGCAATGACCGAACATTTTAAAGAAGAGCAATACTTGACTCAAAGCCACGGTGTCTGTTTTAAAACTTTTCCTTTGGAAACATAGCAATATCTGTACTTAACCTCTCCTAGTGCAGTCTCTTGTCAGGGACTTTACAGACCAGTGCAGAACTCAGAGTCAGTGTGTGAGCTGTGCTTTATCTTCTGACAGTTTTTAAACTTTTGTAGTACGTAAATTGGGTAGGTGCATTTCTGACTGCGTCAGTTAGCGCTATTTTAATTTCTCAGAGATAGGGGTCCTCCTTGAAGCCATATTCTTTGCATGGGGGTTGGCACCCAGCCAGGGATGTGGCCTGCAGCCTGTGCTCCTTCGGGCTCCAGGGGCACCCCGTCTCTCGTGCAAGGTGGTTGGTCGAGTAGCTTCCCTACATACCTCATGCTGGCTCGATGCAGCGCATGGTGAGGGGCGGTGAGGGGTCCCGGGGCGTCTGTAGCCCTCCTCCTCCAGTTGCTAACCGGGAACCAGACACTGCTGGGTTGTGCTGGTGTTAACCTTGTCTTTTTTAAAAAAACTGGGTGAATGTTTGGAAATCATGAATCGTTCAGTCACCATTATTAATTGAAGAGCTGGGAATACCTCGTTAATGTATTTTTAAAACTGGTGTTGGACCCTCTGTGTATTTCAGGTTAATACTTTTAAGCAGTTTTCAGCACGTTTATCTCACTTTATTCTCGTTCTCCTCGGACCTTCGTAGCCATATCACTTGTATAAAATAGGCTGAGATATAGTGACTGTAAGCTGTGCTCTCAGTAAACAAAGGTAAGCTCTTTTACTTTCTGATTACAGAGAAAAGTGATTGAAAACCAATGACCACAGCATGCTTGCATATATGACAATCATATATGATGTATTTGATCTCTTAGGTGTTATGCCATCACATGATCTTTAGAAATTTGTATGATCTAAATGTCAAATAATTATTTTCAGCATTTAATACCCTTGTGATTACTTTCTGTTTAAGAGAGACACTTCACTTTTACAGAGCTATGTGTGTGTGTGTGTGTGTGTGTGTGTAGAAAATATACGACATATACCTGATTACACACACACACACACCTGTTTAAATAAAAGAATTCAGGGGTGGAAAGAGTTCACCTAAGAAGATTTTAATGTCAGGGCACTCCTTTGGCCAAAGTGCTGGGATTTCATAAGCAGCAAGACTGGTGACAGTGCTGGTAGCATCCACTTGTGTGTAGCTATTCAGCTGAGGAGTGAAGTGCCAATTTCGCAGAGAGAGAAACTTCTCTGAGAAATGAAAATCTCTGACTGTGTTGTATGCCCTAATACAGCAGCAGCAAGAAGCCATACAAAAAAAGCAATAGAAATGAAAAAACCAAAACATTAAGGTAACTGTGGGGAAATGACTGATTGAGGTAAGCTAACTGTGTGCAGAACCGACTTTGGCAAGACTCAGCGTGGTTAATACCTAGTTTGCAGAGACCACATAGACCGAAGGCAGCTCACTTATCTTTTTCTAGATTAGGTAGCTGGATGTTTATTTCCCGCCTTTGCAACTACCGTGGAGTTTATTTAAAAGATGTGAGATTTAGGCCAAATATTTTCATAAGGGTTTGCTTCGTTTAGTGCATCCCATAAATGCATTTCATATGTGTCAGATGTTCTGTGCTAAGGCTGTATTTTATATAGAGAGATTAAAATGAATTTTGTGTTTTCTATTTGTCTCTAAGTAGCAGTTTTATTTTTATTACTAACTCGAAGGTTGCTGGAACGACATTCTTTCCCATACAGAATCTTTACGTACATTGAAAGTGACTTTTGCCTCCGTAAAGGTGGTGTGAGGTCTCGATGGCCAGTGCCAAGTACGTTCCCGTGCTGATCCAGCCGCCCAGTGCCCGTTACGTGCTGGGCCCTTCTCTGAGCATGAGCCAGACGGAGGCCTGCCCGGTGGGAGCACCTGGGCAAATAATGTGTCAGCAGTGTCAAAAATGTATTCTTCATTTAATAGTTTATTTGTACATTAATAATACAGGCCCTCTGACATCACTGAAATGGGCCTCATTTGGAAATTCACTCATTTTAAATACTTCCCTGACAGTTCTTACAGCTCCAAGCCAACTCTGGTTTATGTTCATTGACTTCTGTCCAGGTGTAAGTGAACTGAATGAAACGAGCAACAATACCCCAGTCCTTCTGAAACAGTTTTACAAGACAGAAACAAACAAACTGGTTAATTCAGATACTCACCGTATTTTTTTAATGACAAATGAGGGGGGTTACCCTTCTAATAAATCATTCATTATAACTTACCCGTTTTCTAGGTCTCCTTAATAATTGCAGTGGAGGCAAATTTTCAGTAGTAAGTCAGGGGGATGAACTGAGGAGGAGACCCCTGCACTGCATCCCCTGCAGTGCACCAGCAGTCTAGAGCCCGAAACACCAGGGCCAGTTAGAGCTGAAAACAGCTCTGTAAGGGGCCGTCCTGTGACTGCCGTTGAGCTCAGGCCTGGCCTCGGTGCGGGCTGGGGGCGGGATTCTCTGTGGTCCTCAGCACAAGAAAGGTTCCGTTTTAATCAGACTCCTACTGATGCCACACCACCCAGTGACCATCTATTTCTCAGTGCTACCCAGGAGGCCTGGCAGGCAGACGGGTGGTCAATGAGTAACAAGCGCAGAGCCAAGGCATTGCCTTCTGCAGAGGTGAGTTTCAGTGTCGATGTGTGTGCCTCGAGCAGTCATGTTCAGAGCAGGGAGCTAGAGCTTCTCACAGAGCAGCGAGTCCCTTCCTTTCCAATAGCGTCTTCCAAAGGGAGTCTTAAGTCAAGAATTTTAGTTGAGTTAGTTGTAAGAATAGATATCCTTTCTCACATTATCATTTTAGGTAAGAGCTAACAGCTTCCATTGATGCCTGAAGCAGTGAACTTTGGAGATTTCTAAAATAGCACCCTAATGCAAATTAGGTTATGTAAGCTTTATAGCACAGCTAGAAATATGGAATAGAAACCATGTGGGAATCTGGACCAAAGAACTTCTCCCCTCCAGCGAATTACCTTGGGGCTTGGGAATTAGGTGAGCTAATACACTCAAGTGCTTTGGATAGTACCTGGCACATGGTAAGTACCCAGGCACCGCTGACTGGCCTTCCCCTGGTTGGCCGAGGTGACAGTGTGAGAGGGAGGCAAGGCTGTGCTGGCAGTTAGCTTGGCGGCTTAGAAACAGGTGTGCGGCCTGCTCGGGGGCAGCTGCATTCGTTCCCCAGTGCTGACAGGGGTGGGGTGCACCCAGTCTCGGGCAGAGGCCTGTCTTCACCATCTGGAGCTTAGACAGGAAACACAAAGCAAGCATTTGGTGAGAGCTGGTGTGAGGAGGTCACTGCAGATCGTGCTACATGAAAATGCTCCCTTTTCTGCTGTGTTGGTGAAACCATTGGCCAGTCTGCTGCCAGGGCTTCACAAATGCCTACTTTGGGATTGAAGTGTGCTTAAAATGGCTGAGTTTAAATGATCCACTTGCTGATTCCAAGTTTTCTACCAGTGCTTCAATGAGAAAAAAGAGTGTGTTTGATTACAGCTAGCCCCGGAATCCAACATTCAGAGCTCACCAGGGTTTGGCAGGTAGAAAGCAAGTTACTAGAAACCACAGACAGGAGGAGTTGGAGTGACGTGCTCAGAAGGCCTTCGACCTGGGCGCTTCTCTGAACAGCATCCCTGCAACTTCTCTCCCCCAGTTTGCTTCAGCACTTGGAGGGGAAAGCCCACACTCACCACTATGTAAAGCCTCCCTTCTGTCAGTTTTTTTTAAATTTTTATTTATTGTTTTCAGAGAAAGGGAAGGAGAAAGAGAGAAACATCGATTTGTTGTTCCATTTATTGATGCATTCATTGGTTGATTCTTGTGTGTGCCCTGACTGGGGGTTGAACCCACAACCTTGGTGTATGGGGATGCTGCTCTAACCTACTGGGTTCCAGGCTGGACCTGTCTGTTAATTTTAGGAAAAAACCCACCTGCCAACCTATAGCTCTGTCTGCCCACCCACCCACCTTGCTGTCTATCTAGACACAGTTGCTAAGTCGCTTTCCGGCAGGAGGAGGAAGTGGGTAGGTGGCGATGCCGCCGAGTGAAGCACAGACCTCTTTCCGTGCATCCCCGGCCCGCACCAGGAGCCTCGTCCCCGTCTGCCGGCAGACGCGCTGCGTGGGGAGTACAGATTGAGCCCTGTGGTGCTCTCAGGTCATAAAAACTGAAGACAGGGACTGAGTGTTACCTTTAAAAGAAAATAAGGTAGGTCTGCATTCTGTTCAAGATATTCTTAAGCCTGAGATATTTGTATAAACTGATGAACTGACAGAAGTGACTCCCTTCCGCGGCTGTGGCTGTTGGGTGGATTCACTGCCTCAGGGAGCCAGCGTTGAACGCCAGCCTCTTTACCTCGACCAATCGTTGATCATATTGTGATTATCTGGCCCTTTTAAAGAGGGTCTCAGTCTTTCTTGGCAGAACCTCGCCATTTCTACACTGTGCTGGCTCTGCTGGTGGCAGCGTGGAGACTGCTGCCGCCCGCGCAGTTGAAGCAGGTCTGACCAGCGTGTCCTGGCGGGAGACGCGTGGTCCTGAGGCACGTGTTTTGCAGCTCACGGACTGCAGGAAGGGACGGGATTCCGTTGGCTGCCGCGAAGGAGCTTCTTAGCACCACCTAGGAGCTCAGTTTCTCTCGGCTTTGTTTCAGTTTCTCCTATCTTGATTCTTTTATACAATTTGCATGACTGGTCTCTGCGTTCAAATGTCAGCTAATTGTCCCAGGTAACTAAGTTAACAGTAGCCTTCAGTTTAGGTCATTTTGGGCTATGGGCAGCAGTAGATTGAAGTAGTAGAAATGGAAAAAAGGAAGGAGAGGAAAGAAAGTTGCTAAAAGTGGTCTATTGTGTGCACCAGGCACTTGGACAGCCTTTGCAAACCACCTCTGGAGGTGGTGGTATCCCTGTTGGACAGATGAAAAAAAATTGAGGCTCAGAGCTGAATGCTGGAGTCAAGAATGAAGCCCAGCTGTGTTCCTTGCCAAAGCCCCTTTTCAGTAGTAGCCATGCTGTGGATTAAAAGTCTGGGGATGGGAGTGGGGGCAGGGTGGGAGGCAGGAAGGAGGTGTCCAGGGCAGGGGCCAGGCCCTCCCTCACAGGATCTTTTGAGCGCACAGGCTCAGAGGCTGTCCTAGACGCCTGCGCTGCAACCTAGGCTCCGTCTTCACCCTGTTTTACACGAGATGCCCTTGTACAAAATAGGTGGTTTTCTTTCAGACCAACTGAGAAAGCTTATTTAACAAGCTAGCAAGATAGATTCCAAGACTAAGGTGTGGCCGTATAAACTGAGGAAGCTTTTGTATTTGAAGCTCATTTTTGGTTGAGTATCAATGAGAAATTGAGGTAGGTTTTTATTTAGCTAGTCTCTGAGTACACTCTGTCCAGCCTGAGGTTGGTGACGGGGATGTCTTAAAAGATTGGAGCCAGACTCTGGAGGAAGGCTGGTGAGGCCAGTCTCACTGGGTAAGAGGAGTTGGGGCACGGAGCTGCGGCCGCCCGGGTCTGGGTGGAAATACAGGGAGCAAGCACCAGGGGCAGACTGCAGCGGCCTGTTCTGATGACAGCAGTTTTCCTAGACTGGTCTTCAGGGTGGGCTGCCAGCCTGGGGTCAGGAGGCTTCCCTCTGGGTTGGTGGTGCTTGAGGAGCCCTGCCTGGACGACGGCCTTAGGTCTCTGAATGACCGTGAGTGGCTCTGGGAACTGGTCTGCTCTCCTGCTGCTGCAAACCACCCCACCAGCTTCTCTGCTGCGAGGTCTCCACTGGGGCTCAGTGGGCGTGTGAACAGGCGCAGAACTCTCTTTAGGGAAAGATATCCTGTCTCACCCCGAGTCGTCAACATCCTTGGCAGCTGGCCCTTTTTGTTTTTTTAGCTACCTGCCATAATGCTGGAGGGGAATAAGAGAAAGGAACTTATTTATTTTTACTGTTGACACTGTTGAAATGTTCTCATTCCCCCACCTCCTGCCCTTTGCCCCTCTCCTTCCAGCCCCCAGAGCCCCTTCCCTCTGGCCATCACCACACCGCTGTCTGTGCCCATGAGTCATACATGTGTTTCCTCTCAGTCCTTCTTCTTCTTACATCCAGTCCGTCCCTCTCTTAAACCCAGGTCGCACGAGGCCTAGAGCGGTGACTGTGTGTGAGGGAGACTGAATAGGTGGCATCATTGTAGGGGACATTTTAGCTGAGCTAGTCACCTCTGCATGTCCTGCTCTGCTCCTGCGACCTGGAGAAGGAGCGATGCACAGATTGCTCCCACTGTGCGGACAAGGAAATGGAGCCCTGGAGACCTCCCGACCACCCAGCTTATTTGTGGCAAATTTAGTGGCTCCTAATTAGTAAATTTTTAACCAAAGAGAAAAAAGAACATTTCTCCTACTGCTTTTAGGGTTAACAAGAAGCCCTTTCTTAGGGATGAGATTTGAACTCCACCACAGTGTGGAATCTGGAAGTTTCCCTCTTTACAGACGAGGAAATGGAGGCTTAGACAAAATAACCGGCCCCCAGTTCCCCAGTTAGTAAGTGGCTGGGCCCACCCATCATGGTTCTGTGCTCAGCACTGGCGGTGTGTGGGACTGGTCTGGACAGCAGCCTGTCCTGACTTCCAGAGCCTTCAGCGAGCTTCCTCGCCCCTGAGGTGTTCCACTTAACGTCTCTTGATTTGAAACAAAACAAGCAAAACCAACGCACCTCTTGCCTTCACCACTGCCCACGGGGAAAAAAAGAATCCGGACGTCACTCAGCTGTTTGTCTGTCTGCTTGCTCCTGGACTGTTCGGCCTCGGGCCGGCAGCCCTCGAGGGGTTCTTGTTGTCTGGGGCCAGCCTCACAGTCGGTCCGTTCCCACAGACTGTCTTTGTGCCGTACCCAGTACGCAGCCCTGCAGTAAGGTGCAGACCAGGCTATGTCGCCGGAGAGTGCCCAGGGCTGGGATGGCAGGGAGCGTGCTTTCGGGGTCCGGCTGCTCCCACGTTTTAGCTGTTGGCTGTCATTTGTTTCTGGCTAGGTGTTCAGTATGTGCACTAATCAAAAGGCCACCCTCAGAAGGACACATTTCCCCATGCACTGATGCTGGGGGTCTCACTGGACCCCTCCACCACGTCGTCTCAGATACCACTTGTCTTTCCTACACCCTTCATGCGGTGGGGGCTACATTAACATGGGGGGGACCACACCCTCTGGGAGGTGGCACCTGAGAACCTCAAAAGCCCTTCAGAATGAGATTCAGTGAGGCCGAGGAGAATGTGGACCGTCAGCTACTTTCACGGAGTTATGGTTTCTTGTGGCTCCAGAAGGGTCAAGACGGTCTTTCGAAGCCAGCTGGGCAGTTTGAGCTACAGCGCACCTCCCGGGCTGGTACATGGGCCGCCCTGGGAGTGGGGGGGTGAGGGGTGCTCTCCAGGGCGGTTGAGCCAGGAGCCAGTGGGCGGGCTGGTACAAAGGAGTTTCTCCCGTGGTGTGATGGGTGACGTTGCCAAGACCACAGGCTCCCTCTCGGGCACATGGATTTATCCAGAAACGTTTGCTGCCACCTACTGCTACTTACCAG